>VZZY01009376.1:146879-173341 GCA_013400335.1 Eurystomus gularis
CCGGGAGCGGCCCCGGAGCCCACCCGGCGGGGACCGGGCCGCGCCCGCCCGTGGAGGCTCAGCAGAAGGCCGCGAAGCGCGGGTTCTCCGGCCCGGGCGGCGGGAGCAGGAGGGCCCCGTGAGAAACAATATGGCATCGTGTGGTTCAAAGACCGACCCGGTGGGATGGGCCGCGGGCCGAAAGTGATGGTCCCAGGCCAACGTCGTGGGTCTGCTGCCTGTCCTCTGGCTAACTGGCTTCACAACGTTACAGCGTTGTCGAATACAAGCTCTGGGTGTGGTAAACGTGTGGGATTTTAACGAGGTCCTAACGGGGCAATACCGAGGGAGCCTTGGCGTTAGCGGGGCCAAGGAAGAAAGCAGTTTGTGTCTTTCCCTCCCTCATGTACTCCCTGGTGCTAGATGATGACCTTTTGATTTACTTTTTTTTTTTTCTTTCCTCAAGAGTTTGTTCCATCTCTCTGCTAATTAAATGAAAATGTTGCATAAATAAAGAGCAGCTCTGCTTTGCAAAGGAGAGAAGTCGAGCAGTAATTTGCATGGGTTTTATCCAAGATTAGGTTTCTACACTCCATGGGAGGCAGTTAGCAATTCTAGAAAGCTGGAAGAAAAAGGGCTTCCAGGAGCTTCCTCTGCAGGTGTAGAAGGCAAGCAGACAGGTGAAGCCATCAAGGCTAGCCATGCCAACCCAACATCCAGTAGCTTCTCCTGGGTAGTGACACACTGGTCCCACGTCCATGGTCATTCAGCTGAAACCATGTGTTGCAACATCACCTAACCTGGTTGAACCTCAGTGTGCAAACAGTCCCCAGAGGTGATGCTGGGCTGTAAACAGGCAACACGATAACACAGCGTGTTTGCCCAGTGGGATCAGAAATTATCTTCCCTAAGCTCCTACTGGGACAAGGAAAAAACCTTTCTACAAAGTAGACATTGAGGCTATGCCATACTTTTTTGTTTCACCTTAATTCTTTATTAAAGTAAGATGTTAATTGGAATGCTTTTTGGATTTGTTGTTTGTTTTTTCTTCTTTCCTTTCAAATACCAGGTCTCCATTTCTCTTCCTCTTTGAAGGACCAAACCCCTGTATGATTTTTGTGTGTGTGATTTGAGGCTCTATAGCAGGTTTCAGTAACGTCTGAGCACTCACAGCTCTCCTTGCCTATCTGCTTTAACACTTTGGGGAAAAAAAAAAAAGCCAGCATGACTCTCAAGCATATTATGCCTTCCTGAAGGCCCTGTGCCCAGGTTTGTGTTTTGAATGTTTCCAAGGCATCCATCACTTCTCACTTGAGAGGAGTCAAGCAATCTTGCTCCTCACAAAATTAATGGAATAAGGCACAAGTCCTGTTTTTTCTCACTTCAGCTAAAATGTCCTGAGCTCATTGAAACGTGACCAGCATTAGATCCTTTCACATCTGTAAGTAAATCTGAACTTGACTTTTCCATGTGCTTTAAATAAAGTCTCTTCCCAACAGGAGTACACATTTGTTTCCATGGTTTATTGATGAGCGATGATTGCACCAAGTGTTACTTTCACAGCCAAAACAGCTTTCTAAATCTGGAAGATGCTTAAATAATTAAGACTCAATCTAGCAGTTAGAAAAAAAGAATCATTTGCAACTCTAGATGCAGAAGTGTTAGAGCGGGATGTAGGGAGCGTAGGCAGAGAGGCGGGTGACAGCTGGGAAGCAAGTGGCGCCCGTGCAGGAGAGGGTTGTGCTGCCGCCTGGTACCCACAGCACATGCCACCCTGCCATGCCAGCAGGCAGAGGAGCGTGCTCTGAGCATGCCGGAGGCTGGCACACACCTGCTTTGGCTCTCTCTGCTGCGGAGCTTGCTCTTCTCACTTGGCGGTGGGGTTTTAGGGAGGCTCTGTGCGCCCAGGGTGTCGAGTAGCTGGCACTGGAGAGGGGGGACACAGCTGCTGATGGGGCAAAGGATGAAGCTTGGAGGGACTTTGGCTTTGCCTGCCCAGCTCCAGTGGGAGACTCCCTGCCTGCCCACGGAAGTCCAGTTGGTTCTTCTTCCCTCTCCTGACCTGTCCAAAGTGCTTATGCTGTTATCAGTCAGAGAGCAGGAGCAAGGTCACGGTATGGGGAATGTCATGTCAGAATTACCCATTCAGGAGAACTAAGCAAGCAGTGTCAAATATTTTGGCACTAAACATTCGGCATTTAATGAGGGGTAGGGGCTGGCCAGTGTCGTTCTGGGCTACAGATGTACTGAGTCTCAGCGTTGTACCTGTCCTCTTGGAGCATCTTCTTGTTTGTCAGGAGTGAAGACATCACCATTGGCCGCTCCACCAAACACTGATGAAATTGGCTCCTGGTATGTTTGTTCAGGATGAGCTTCAGAGACCTCGTTATCAGAATGGGATCAATGAGGCTGGAGTTCAGAGAAGGGCCAATTAAACATTATTAGGGATTTAAACAGAAAGATTGCTAGGGCAGATTTAAAATAAATTATGTCTTGCATGTAATTTTTACCTGTGTCTCATGTCTTGTCTCTAAGTTGGAGAGACATGGATTTGACAGGTGGACCACTCGGTGGGTAATGAATTGGCTGGATGGTTGCACTCAAAGAGTTGTGGTCAAGGGCTCAGTGTCTGAGTGGAGCCCCTCAGGGGTCAATACTGGGGCCAGTGCTGTTTTAACATCTTTATTGGTGACATGGACAGTGGGACTGAGTGCATCTTCAGCAAGTTTGCTGATGAAACCAAGCTGTGTGGTGCAGTTGACACGCTGGAGGGAAGGGATGCCATCCAGAGGAATCTTGACAGGCTTGAGAGGTGGGCTTGTGTAAGCCTCATGAAGTTCAACAAGGCCAAGTGCAAGGCCCTGCATGTGGGCTGGGGCAATCCTGGCTGGGCAAGGAGTGGATTGAGAGCGGACCTGTGGAGAAGGACTTGGGGGTGTTGCTAGATGACTGAGTATGAGCCCTGAAAGCGTTCAAGGCCAGGTTGGATGGGGCCTTGAGCAACCTGGTCTAGCAGAAATTGTCCCTGCTCACTGCCAGAGGATTGGAACTAGATGATCTTTAAGGTCCCTTCCAATGCAAACTATTCTATGATTCTATGACTATTGTAATCTTGCTTTTTGAGAGTAAAGAAGCAGAATCTGAGCACTGTGGGAAGCCAAGTCCTAAGTGGCCCAGCCTAGATAGCAGCAGCAGAGGTGACAAGAGGTCTCAGCAGATATGGTTATCCTCACTAAATCAATGGTAAGCAAAGTGAAGAGGTTAAATAGATGCTAGCATTTGAGAGTACAGGTAGGAGGACAGCTGGAACAACTGAAGTAGAGCGAAGAGCCAGTGAGGGCTTACAGCACTGAGAAGACAAAATAGTTTGGAGTAGAAGGTCTGTCAATGTGGTGTTTGAAATGAGCCAGGATAAAGTGGTCGGAAGTGTGTGTTGCAGGGAAATGAGCCTGAATTGTCTTCTTTTGAGAGGGTGAGCTACCAAATCTCTCTTCTTTTTAAAAAATCTATTAGAAATCCTAGCTATGCCTATTTAGTAGTGGTTCATCATACACACTGTAATGAATAGGTCTTTGTTTTCATTAGAAACAAAATTAATTCAGTTTTTCCAGAAATAAATTAACAAATTGATTAGAATAAATAACCATCGCTTGCTACGCAGTCAATGAGAATTTTCAGTTCTGCCTGGGTTTGCCTTGGCTTCCCTCCAGGCTGACTGTGGCAGCTCCATGTTCTTTATCAGCGAGATAAGCAGGATGCGATTACTGTTCTCTTTAAATCAAATACTGGGACTAACGTATCAGGCTTGAAACTGTAGCATCTATCTCTTCTGAATACAGCATTTTCTTCCGTTGTGCAAACCACAAATGCTTCATGCTGTTTGTACAACTTTGTCTAATTTTTAAGCACTTGATCATTTTAGAAAAAGCTTCCAACTGTGGTTTTCTTCACAATTTTGTACTTGGCAGGTCTCATAAGCAAGAGGCTGGATGAAGCTACTATTTTGAGATTCTAACACAAAACTGGTGTGAACACACTAACTCTCTGTTCTAAGATATGATCACGTTTCAAACTAACGTTAACTTTTGAAGGTGCTTTTTGCTATCTGCCATCAAGGGCAAAATTCTCACGAGCTGGAGTAGAGGCAGGTTTTTGGCCCTAACTGCGTTTCTAATCCAATTTCACAAATTTTACATTAACAGCAGATACTTTTCTGCATCTCTTACATCTCCTTGCAGTGTGCAGTGCTGTAGGCAAATGATTAAATAGGACTGAAAATCTGCACTGACTCACCAAACTTGCAGTGTATTTTAGGAGCCAAGTTTACCCCAAATGTTTGCTCAGGGTCCCACAAGAGCAAAATATTTCGTTTCTTGCAAATAGGTAAAACGATTAGGAATTTTTCTCTGCCATTGCTGTTAGCATGTTTTTCTCTCTCACCATGCTGCTCATCATCTCAGAAAGAAAATTTGATTAAAGTCCACCCTTGTCAATGCTGCTAACCTTAGTTACTTGGGATATGTGCATTTTTATTTGGTGGTGTCAATTGGCTGCTAAAGCTTTAACTGCCCCAAGCTGAGACAATAACAAGCCCTGGGAATCTTGCTGATAGGTACTGGCTTGTTTGCCCCTGTGGCACTGCTAGACAGCTGTCACCGGCAGCTGATGGGGCTGCTGGTAGGAGACACACAGAGAATTAAAAGGTGTGTCTGAGAAGCAAGTAGTAAAGGAGCAGGCAGTTTCAAAAGGAGCATGAAGAAAGTGGCCACTTAACCCAGAGGCACAGATACTCAGCTAACCTACACAGGTAGTGCCCATGGGTCCTCCTCAGTCTGTCTACTCTTTGCCAGTGTCTACAGTAGAACTGTCAGTCATCAGCATCTCATTTACAGCCCTGTGCTCAAACTGTACCTTGTCTGCATCCCACCCTGGTACTCCTCCATCCTGCTGGCTCTGCTGCAACCCCAGAGAGCCTGGAGCCTGGCCCTACTCTCTCTTTTTCCTGCCTGCTTTTGAGTATTCCTCTCACAATTTGGGCACATCTGCAGTCAAGAGTAGAAGCTCTTCAAGGGACAAAGGTATTGTCACTTCATCTAGCAAGCAGCTTCTGCTGCTATAGAGTGATTTTATAAGAGCTAATGGTAATCACAGTAGGCTGAATAAAGTATAAACTGCATTATTTTGCATTAGTAATTGGATGCCTGCTCCTTGCCTGATCCCGTTATGGTGCCTTTTTGTTGACTTACTGTATGGATTACAACATCTAATCCTTTAAAACAATGTTCGTTCTTCTGAAACAACACCATAAACTCATCATTGTCCACTGGAGCCTGTCACCAATTTTCTGCTTTATCTCAAAACTAGTGGGACTGGAATTCGGATCTGTCACGTTACTCGTATAATGGAGCTGGTAGGAGTACAATGGTGTATTTCCATTAAGAGTATTAGGTGTTCTGGTTTGGAGGAGCAGTTAAGGGCAGCATTTGCAGTCCCTCTTCATGTGCCATGCTCCCTATCCCTTTCTCTTTAATCACAGCCAGTGTAAACCGCTTGACATAATCCTGTTGTTGAG
Source organism: Eurystomus gularis (assembly GCA_013400335.1). Classification (NCBI taxonomy): domain Eukaryota; kingdom Metazoa; phylum Chordata; class Aves; order Coraciiformes; family Coraciidae; genus Eurystomus; species Eurystomus gularis. The sequence continues at coordinate 152,431 of VZZY01009376.1, forward strand.
AGAAAACATTGTCTCATTGCTTAGAGCAAACAATAAATCATGCTGTCTTAATGCAGAAGAAGAGATGAGGGGAAGCATTTTTATAAATGCTCTGGTTTATCTGAAAGCATGTACATGACTCTGAATGGTTGTCATTCCATGTTGGAATTTTTCAAATATTAAATCCATTCAAATTGCCTTCTTGCTGAACTTTGTGGCACCAACTCCTACCTGACAGTCAGGATCATTATTGAGTCATTACTGCAGTCAGGTTTTTAGGGAGGCTGTTTCCCTACAGAGCACTCAGATCCTGCTATAGCTCCTTTCTGTGTTTTGAGAAATCCATTACACCTGGACATTTGTCCTGAGTCAAAACAATTGCATACAATTTTAATAGTCTGTTCTATTCCGGGGTAACTGTCTGTGCAGACCAGCCCACAGCCTCCCTTCCTGGCTGCAGGATACTAAAGTCTCAGTAGACAACACTGAGCCCTCCTCTGCCTGTCTTCTTCCTAGGAGATCAGTTCACTGCAAATCCTATGTGCTGTCTCTGTTCCTTGCCCAGCCCACATCCCAAGGTGGAAGCAACCTTTTTGCCTGATAAAAAGTGTTCAGATGTCCTTTCCCACTTCTAAGGATTGTTCCAGCTCTCACCTGGGAAGGCAGAACCTGCCTTTGCCCAGTGGTCTCTGCAGCCTTCTTGGGACCTCTGCTCTGCTTCTTCCCTCCTAGGAAGAAGGAAGGCTGGGAATGTATCTTACAGGCAATTGGAAAAAAATGCCAAGTTAAAGGTTAAACATTCAAAATACCCAGTGTTTTAGGGTTTTTCACCTTTTCACTGACCGTCTTCAGAGGGCCCTCTGAAGATGCACAGCTGAAAAGGGAGCTACCCAAACCAGTGGTTGCTTTTGATGTTTCCAGCCCTGCTGCTGACCTCAGGAGAACTGTCAGGAGACCCTGGTTGTGTTCCCTGGCTGTGAGGTACCAGCAGCATGATGCGAGCCATGGGGAATAATCTCTGGTGAGTCATATACCCACCAATCCAGGTCAGTTATTGTGGAGGGGATATTTTAGCATAAGCTTGTTTCTTGTTAGATGAAAACTAGTTAGGTTTTCCCTGGAAAGGAGGGGTGGTTTGTCTTTTATTCTCCTTGGAATGCGTTTCTTTTCCCAGCTGTGAACAATACTGGATATAGGTAGACACTGAGATAAATCATGGTGGATATCTCTCCCTCCCTCACTCTGTGCCTGTTTTGACCACTTAAACTGTACACTCCTCAGGGCAGGGACTCTTTCCCACTATGTGCATGAATAGTGGACCATAGATATTTAAGAGATAGGAGAAGGGTGTAAGAATGTTGCACCCCCCTAGAGTCACTTTAATAATGACCCGAGGAGCTCTAAGGAAAGATGAGATACAGTCCTGGTAGCTCTCAGAGAGACATCACAGGCTCATCATGAGGTCATAAGTAAGCAAAGGTCTTAAAGGTGATCGAAACCTTTCCTCACCCTTAGGCTCAGTGACATTTTCCTGAGCCAAATATACTGAACTATTCCTGCTGTGCAAGGATAGAAGACAAAATGAACATCCCCAGCCACACAGAACAGCATGTCCCAAGTGTGTAGGTTGAGATCGCATCTGCCAACCATGCCCTTGTGTTAAAGTCCACAGGAGGTCATGGTGGGATCCTGGGAAAGAAGAGTTCTCGCTTGGAGCAGAGGCCACTCTTTCTGGGGGCATGGTACTGCTGTTCAAAGAAACAAGCCTGATGTACACTTTGAAAAATAAATTATATTAAAAACAATGCCCTTGTCAGTCTCGTTAGTTTCTTCTTGAACCCACTGCCTCCCTCAGAAGTCTTTTAGCCAAAGAAATACTAACAACAACTAAAAATATGAAGTGATTACTTATGACTCAGCCTGAAAGCAGTATTTTAATATATTTGGTTTTGCTTTCAAAAGTACTTTTTTCATGCTGCTGAGGTGGCATTTCTCCAAAGACTATTCTTTTATGAACAAGTGCATTTTTTCTTTCAGCCTTACACCTATTTTGATGACACTGAACATTTCTCCTGTGCCTCTGATACAGAATTTGGTCTATAATCTTAATTCCAACTTCCTGCTTACATAGTTCTTTGCATTTATAACATTTCCAAGCTATAGTCTGCTAAAACCTGCGGCAGTCTTTGTTTCCAGTCCTTTGACGCAAATTTTCACTTCAGTACTTGAACAGTCTCACTAACAATTATTAGGGTTTCTGGCTTTTATTGGTTTATTTGAAAAGCTGTAGGAGGATGGCATGATTACACTATTATCAGGAGCTATGTACTAGCCTCTCACATCAATATTCATCCTACTTAGCTGCAGTGTGCTGGTGATGTGATGTGGGTTGTGTGGACTGTTTTTTGAGCAGAAGGCTAGTACATCTAAACCTGTGAGCAACTACTTTTATGAAAATACCAGAATTATGAGACCCAGTCCCGGGGTTCTTGTCTGTCCTTATTTCTCTCACACAACTTCATTTGAAATGAGGCAAGTTCATCTTTTTGAGTCCTGTTACAGTTTTGTCTCTTGCATTGAAGGTTTATCTTTTCAGTGATTTCTGTGACAAAAGATTCTATTTCTGAACTTGATCTCATCTGATTTGGCTGCGTCAATGTCCAATAGCTGTACCATTATTATTTGATGACTTTAAATACCAAGTTTTTATCTAATAAAATTTAGAGGAATTCTGTATTGTAATTGTCTTTTTCTCATTTAAAAAGGAAGGGATTTAGTATGGTTGGGCTAGTAGCTGTTTTTACTTTAGTATTGGAGTAATTTTGTGCACTGAATTTTTCTAAAATTCGAAGCAACAGCAACATATATCCAACCTCAGATTTTTCTTGTATTTTCAAACAGAAAACAGAACTGTTTTTTTTCTGCTCTGAAAAATTGACCGAAGAACTACAAATACACAAAAATTGGCAATTTATTTGAATTTTGCAGTAGTGCAAAGCAAATAGCTTGTATTTAGTGTCACTTTCTCCTGCAATGTGACAAAGGTGAAAACTCACAGGAGTTTTTCTCTCCTGTTTCAGGTTGTCTGTTAAAATAAAAAGGATATTAAGTATCTTAAGTATCTACTTCACTTCAGCTGGGAGATCCCAGACCTTCTGAACCTTCAGCTCATGTTAGCCTTGTACAGTTCTTCCTTAAGGACCCCTTATTGTCACATATTTCATTAAAACACCATAAGGACCAAAAACTTCTGAGCAGTCACTGTGGCTTGTTCACTGCTGCCTCCAGCCTTTGTGTGGGAACGGCTGCTGTGCGGTGTCCCCAGACCCTTTAATCTCTGGGATGGCTTCTCTGTCAGGCTGAAACAGCTGGAACTCAGCAATGCCAAGTTACCGCTGTTTAATGAGCTACCACATCACTTCAACCATGGAAATAAGTTGTTTGTGCTCTTACTTCCTGTTTGAAATGAGAGATCATAGAATCATTTACTTTGGAAAAGACCTCCAGGATCATCTAGTCCAACCTTCGTCCAGCATCTCCCTAAGCCCAAGACCATGTCTTGAATTGCCACATCTACTCATTTTTTGAACACCTCCAGGGATGGTGACTCCACCACTTCCCTGGGCAGCCTGTTGCAATGCTCAACCACTCTTTCACTAAAGAACTTCTTCCTGATAACCAATCTAAACCTTCCCTGGTGCAACTTGAGGCCGTGACCTCTTGTTCTGTCATTAGTTACTTGGGAGAAGAGACCAACACCAGCCTCACTACAACCTCCTTTTAGGTAGTTGTAGAGAGCAATGAGGTCTCCTCTCAGTCTCATCCAAGCTAAACAATCCCAGTTCCCTCAGGCACTCCTCATATGACATATTCTCCAGATCCCTCACCAGATTTGTTGCCCTTCTCTGCCCCTGCTCCAGCACCTCAATGTCCTTCTTACACTGTGGCACCCAGAACTGGACAGGTGCAGTCTCATGAGTGCTGAGTACAGGGGCACAATCCCCTCCCTACTCCTGCTGGTCACACCATTTCTGATACAGGCCAGGATGCCATTGGCCTTCTTGGCCACCTGGGCACACTGCTGGCTCATGTTCAGCCAGCTGTCCACCAGCACCCCCAGGTCCTTTTCCACCATGTACATGAAATACATCAGCCTAAATCTTTGCAGATTGAAGCTAGCATGCTTTGGTTTTGCTGAGAAATGAGAGCTTTTAGCTACTGGTCCTACAGAGAGACTTGTTCAGCTGCAGGGACCACTTAGGTATCTGAGCCCTTCCATATATTTTAACAAGAACTAAATGTGTTTGTTTTTTTCCAGGGACACTTCTTGTTGCTCACAGCTCCCCTTGGCACCAGCAGCTCTTCTAGGCATATATATGAGAGTGCCTCTTTTCTCATAATTATAGTATCACTAACAACAAGCTATAATTAGACAAGTTAAAAATTGTCTAAGCTCCTACTTATTGCTGAAATGCGCTAAATTCTGGACGCGGGTGTTACTGAGAAAAAACACTTTGAAGCTTTAGTTCCAGCATAGATGGTATTCTCACACCATACTCACCTTTCACTTCAGTGGAGCTTTTTGTGTGGACTTAACATGCATGAATGGTCTTTGTAAACAGCTCTTCTTGTCTTTTTGTTATATACCGGGGAAGCATTAGGGGCACAATGGAGTGTATTTTAAAAAATAATTCCTTTATGGCACCTGCCAGCCTTAACTGTCAGGGTCTTGTTATGTTATTGCAGCAGTTTCTCACTGAATATGTTTATTTTCTGTGTAGGGGGCTGCATAGAGCATCCTCTGAAATGTGGGAAGAATAATCAGTTCAGTCCTTTATTCTGTGCAGGGCATCTGTGCTCCTCATCCCTTACCTCTTGCAGATAGCGGGTGCGGGCTCTGCACAGCGTGGACAAGAGGTTCTAGCTTTGAACTGTTGCCCAATTCAGTAAACTGTCAGCTTCAATATATCCTGGTTTCTTCAACCTACTTTTATGAGGAAAAAAAAAAAGCATCACTGCGGCCTATTTGCTTTTTGTTATAACTGCTCCTCCTCATATCATTTTGACAAGGTAGTTGCCTTGTTACATCCCTTGTATGGATCGTTGATCATGTCACTTTTTATAACCATCGCCTTTTTGCTCCAGCCCTGCAGTGTGTGTGCTGATGGCAGAGGAAAGGCAGTTCAGAGCAGAGACTTTTGGCCCTGTTCTCATGAGCATAGTAGCAGGGGATTCATCATCAGAGGCTCTCATCAGAAATCCCCATTCTTCACATAGTTTCTTATTTGTCTCCTAGCTCTTGGCAGGCTTTCTGCTTCCACCCCCACGGTAAAGGCTTGTCTAATAACGGCAACAGCATGAAGCCCATTAAGATCAGAATTGCAGACTAGCTGATCCTAACTCCCCTTTTGATAGTGCAGAGTTGTCTTCTTTAAAGGAAAGTAGGAAAGTCCATTTCAGTTAATAATAGCTGGATGGTTTCTGACAGTGCAGCAGCAACGTGTGTTGGCCCTGCCAGTGCCCAAACACTAAGCAGGCTGACGTGGCATGTCTCTTTCTCAGCTGTGTTTGCAGCATGTCTGCTGCAGTGAGGTCCTGTCCCATCAGCAAGGAGCTCCCCTGGGCCATGACCTGGGGGCAGGATTATTACCCACCTCTCCTGCTTCCAACAGATCGCTTTGTTATGCTTGGATCCTGCATTTTATTTCAAGATATGGTGCTTGCCTTTTCCCTGCCCTTTCCTCAACCCTAGCCTCTACTAGACCTACTCAAAAGCCAGAGTAATCTGATTTCATCTGGAGCATTGCTCTGACAGGAGGTTTAGTGTTCCTAGTGCCTGGGTTTTAAAGGATGACTGTCCCCAGGAGTGGTAGGATGGGCCACACAGGCAGTGAAAGGCTTTGAACTCTGCTCTGTGTATATTAGCACCATGGACTAGTTCCTGGGCTTAATACGTACATTAATCAGTGTTTCTTACTGCACCATTATACTCTACAATACATAGAGTGTATTTTGTCGTGAATCAGCAGGGGAAACTTGTGCTCCCCAGATGAATTATGTACATAATGTTGGCTTTATAAAATATGCGTCCCTAGTTCATGATCGCAGCACAGCATCCTGCACCTAATAGCACGCATGCAGAACTGTGCCAGCAACCTGCTCGGGTAGGGCACAGTAGAGACGTTCATCTGTTGTCCAGTTTTAGCTTGAATAGGGGACTTCTAGGAAAATGAAGTCTGGCTATTTCAACTCAGTTTTCACCTGATGGACTTATCTGTACAATCTTTATTGCTGGTAAACCCCAGAATGCGTCAAGCAGACCACATGTCAGTAAGATAGGTCTCTTCCCTTGAAAACGAACAACTTACATGGACATCCTAGTAACTGAAAACCTAAGGAGGAGCTGGAATAAGCAACTGTAGGCTAATAGCTGTGGAGTAGCTCTTTGCAATATCTCAGCCTTTCTAATCCCTCTGAGTTTCTCTTTTGCTTTCCGCTGAGCTCTTTCTCCCCAAGAAGGTGGAGTCTTCTTTGGAAAGTCTTGCACTTTATCCTCTCAGCAGTGCCTGAGACATCTTTTTTTTCAGGCTATAGTGCTGCAGTCATCTTAGTCTGGCTGCTGTCAAAGGCCTGGTCCACTACTCTCATCATTTTCTGCAACTGCTTGTTCCAGGTGTCCCTCGTTCCTATTGACCTATCTTGGGGTTCAACCCTGGCTGGAATCTAACCCAGCACAATCAAGGAAGACTTGCAGAAAGCTACACCAACATGAGGGAGTCAAACTGGTCTCAGCCTGTTCCCTGGCACTGAGGATGCCTGTGCCCACACTGTCAGACTCACTGTAGAGTGAACACATGCAGCAGGGTGTCCACATGCAGCCTCCTGGTTGAGAGTGATGCGTCCTTCTGCTAGCCTCTGGACCATGCGCAGGAACTTGATAGCTCAGCTGAAATGGCCAGAGGCGTTGTGCTTCTTGTTTAAGCCTGGATGCCCAAGCTCCAGTGCCTGGCCACATTTCCTGGCATGCTTAATTAAATGAATAGGTGTGGTCCATATGGCTGTGTGAGCAATCAACGAACCCTTGCTGTGGAAAAAGGCTCAGAGGTAGGTAAGAATGGTGTGGTCACGAAGCTCAGGAAAGAATAAGGGAAGTAACTGTTGTAAAGGAAACTGAGCTTACCTCAACAGCAAGGGGACTGGAGGGTGACCTTTGTTGTAGGCAGAGCGCTGTATCTGTTGAGTGAGTCAACTGGTTGTATAATTGGCCTAAAATAATCAGTAGAAATTATCTTCCTGAGACAGCCAGACCAGCGTGGGGGAAGTGTATATATGTCTCAGCCCAACATGGAATATAAAAAAATCGAAGAACCAGCACAATGAACTATGAAGAGGACAACGGCCTTGAGCTGTCTTCAACTCACCTATTTCTTCCCAGCAGCTGGAGATGCCCAGTATCGTGATGATGAACATATAGAGAATGGTAATGAGATTCATGTTTATGTTGTGATTCAGCTGAGCATTGGAATTGCTATATTAAGCTTGTGCTGTGACTTCAGTATATTGCTGTGTTGGACTGCTAAATCAAAGTCCTGTGTAACAGCAAATATCTTCAAATAAGTAATTTGGTATTAAGATATTAAACCCTGCTCGTGCAGAATATCAGAAAGAATCTGTTCAGCGAGTATTAGGCTCTGGCAGGCTGCATGAGCACTGGTGTGGATGCAAGGGAGAGGATGGAAATGAGAGCTGGGAGCAGGAGGAAGACGAGACCACCCCTTCCTGCTTCAGCGAGTGTTTGCTCTGGATAAAGGGATTGTGGAACTACAGTGTCAGCCTTCACTGCAGACACAGGTATGGGTGCTACGTGCTTGCTGCAATTTGCTCCTGCTGATGTTCTCCTTTTCTAGAAGGTACATAGGATTAGCCATCTAATTTCCACCTTTCATTTCAAGCCGACTTTAGTAAATATTGACTTCTTTTTCTGCTTTAGTGGCTCGCAATCTCTCGAAAACAGACACTTAATGCATTTTCTGATGTTATTATTTTGTGTTCTTTCACTCCCTTCCCCCCTCAAGGGTTTATTTCCCTGCATTAGGTGCTCTTTCCTTGGCTGAATTTGCAAGGAGGAAGAAAACCATGCTGTCAGATCTTGTACCACTAGAACTGAAAGAAAGCAGCTCTGCAATAGCATATATTGACTAGACCTCTCTCAGTTCAATCTTTTTTTCTATTTGTCAGTGAAGCCTTAGAGCCAACTAGTACTGTGACTGGTCCCTGCAAACTGCAGCATGTCCACAGGTGGTGGGAGCAATGGCTCTACTTCCCAGGGACTCAGGAATGTCCCTGAGGCTTGTTAGGATGCGCAGGGCAAAAGCCTCCAAAGTCACACAGCTACAAAAAGCCATCACCTACACAAAAGCTGTGCAGTCCTATGTGCTTTGGGAAATTCACATACAGTTGCTGAAATGCCACAGATCCAGTGCTATGGGTAATATGATATAAAGGAAACATTTCAGTCAAAAGAGTGAAATATTTTTTGAAACTTTTATAGAAACATATATTTAGAAGAGGGGGAAACTTAACATGGTGTAGGTTTGCTGGTTTTATTTTTTATAAAAGAGCAGGGCCAAGAGGGAAAGATCTGGTTTACATTTGCACAGAACCAGGTCCCAGCTTCTTCTTAAAGTGCCATTGATTTTAACGGCAGAAGGAATGAGCCTCACATTGATTCAGACAACAACTAAAAATTGGATTTCACGTGGCAAACCGTTCTTGGATCATGACTAATCACATCGCTCAAAACCCTTGTACTCAACCATGTTCCCCTTTTAAATGCCATTTTATCTGAAAAACATCTCCTGTAAAGGGGAAAAAACAAATTCTGTAATAAGTGCAGTTTTATCTGCTGGAAAACACTTCTGCATTCTGTGAAAACCGTAAGTAGAGTAGTGAAATTAGAGATACCGGAAATGATGGCTGGAGACCAGGGTCACCCTGGCTTTGTAGGTCAGTGCTCACCAGCTGAATCCCAACACAGGGAGTAGTGCTCCCATCACAGTGTCTGCTTGGAGGATGGCCAGCATGTCTCAGGTGTGGGCATTTGGCCTGGCCCTTTCTGGAAAGCTCATGTTTTGTTTTCCATGGCCTTGGTCAGCGCTGCCCTTGGCCACGTGCCTCAGGATGTGCCGTTGCAGGCCACTCCCTGAGGTACTTCAAGGCATGCTTTTTGCTGGCAAGGCCAAGAGGTTTTGGTTAAATCCAGGGGCAAGCTGGGCTTGGCTTATTTCAAGCTCTCTCCTCTCCTGGAGTGCTTGGGGAGGTGCCTGGGGAGGTGCCCTGAGGCAGCTTGAGCTGCTGATATCGTTCCAGGTGGAAGTTACAGCAGATCTGTAGGGGCTAATTATTTGTGTCATGCCCTCTTTACATTGCTCTAGCCTTAGCTGAGTGAATGTGCCCTGCCCTGCCTTGGGGCAAGCCGTACTAGGCCACAGCAAGCATCTCTCTAGGGTGTATGCTGGAGGCAGGAAATTAGCACAGGGTTCCTTGAATGAACAGGAGGGGTGAAGTCCTGAACATGGTTTTGCAAAGGAAAATAAGGCCTGAAAAACAGATACCTTATGAAGCTGTTGCTGCAAACCATGGACCTTAAGGAGGGAAATAAGTTGACATTATTGAGAGGCCCCCTCTCTGCTGAGCACAGCATTTGTATAGTAGGCATCATTAGCAGATGCTTTGCTTGGTGAGTGAGCTACTGGTCTCTTCTTGTGTTTAAACAGTCCAGATTTTTATTAACAATTAAATTTAATTGTTTTAATTGTAGCAGCCAGTGCTAGACGTGGCTGTCCTCATGTCACTCCTGGTGCAACATCACAGCCTATATTATTATGAAGACTTGCTCCTACCTATCAGGAAGAGCAGTGGGCTGGGGCTGAATGGACATGAGCTAAACAGAAGTTTGGGATCCAAATTGCCTCCATCCTTGCTAGTATTTAATCTGTTTATCTCACCTGTTTGCTGGGCAGATTTGGGTTACTAACATGAACCTCTGCTTGGGATTTTCTACCCCTGCTGACTGTCCCACTGACTAATGTCTCTTCCAGGTTGTCAGTCTGTGTGCACTCTTCTAACCATGGCTGATGAGTGCAACCTTACAGCCCAGCATGGGGGTGTCAAGGCCTCGTTCACTAGAGGAACACAGAAGTCTCTTTCTTCACTCTAAATTTGTTCGGTCATGTTGTCAAATTAAGAACAGACTGATCCCTGTGTTCTTCCCCTAAATTCCTCCATCAGGCCAGGATTCATCCATCAGATAAATCCAGATCATAGAAGCATTCACCTATTGAATGGACATTTTTTTCAACACCATTACCGGCACTGCTGGTCTCTCTCTGCAGGTACTTTCAGAACATCCTCTTTTTTCTTCTAAAAATGTGTACTTCCTTCCTGTGCGTCCTGCCTTTTTACATTATGTAGTATCACTAAAATCACAAATGTTTATGAAGCTGGCTGTTCATTTTATTTAGCTGAGAAAAAGAATAAAAAATAAAAGCTCATAAAGTAAAACTGAAAGCAAGTGGAAATGATGCAGAACACTGGAAAGCAAACAAAAGGAAGTTATCTTAAGGACAAAGCTGAGGAGCAGAAAGAAATCTGATAGGAGTTTGAAGAGATGGTAACAAGGAAATGCTGCTGGAAAAGAAGATGACAGTTTGAACAGGCTAACTAAACTGTAAAACTGTAAAGATTACAGCTATTCCAATTTTAACATTCTCTTTTTGACATATGAGTGGCAAAACCCAGAACCATAAATATCTTATTTTAAAACAGCAATAGAAGCTATAAGCTTAGCTTTCTCAAAAATATTTGCTAGCACCAGCAGGCCAGCCAGCTGAAGGCAAATAGCCCCCCCAGCTTCACCAAGCACCCAAATCCTTCTTCTTCCACAGGCAAAAGACCGGAAAGAAAAGATGCCAGGGACTGTCATCACTTCTGCTCAGCTTTCCAGCTGGTCATGGTGCAAAGGGCAAATGGTGAGAGAGCTGCTGAGCCTGGCAGGGGACGCAGCGCCCTGCACTCAGAGCCCCGTGGCACTGATCAAATAGCCCTCATCATTACTGATCCCCAGCAACCTTTTTGTTGGCTTGGCCGTTTTCCAGCCCACGTGATTGCATACTGCCTGCTGAAATTACCTTCAGCAGTTTGAACTGAATTTGGTGTCTTTCTGCATGGCCTAGGTGCTAGGAGTGCTAGAGAGATGGGTTGTGCTATGTCATGACTGAAGCTCCCACTGACAGGGTGTAGGTGATGTCCTCCTCTTCCTCTGCCGTTTATTTTGTGTCTTTGAGCAGGGTGGTTAATAATTTTGCAATGGTTTCAGTTCACACAACTGGAAATTGTTCTCAAGGTCCAAAATATGGCCCCAGCCCTATCAGGGGCTGCATGCTTCCAGTCAGAAGAGACCCCTGCACATAAGTGCCACCTGCTATATAAGGAAGCATATGTGCATGCAGTCAGACGTAAGTGCCTTGACAGCTTCCCAGGTGACAGCTGGCTTCCATTACCTGACTGCTTGCTGTCAGCCTGCGGGATGAGTTTGTAAAACCTGTTAGCTGCAGGGATTTAAATAACAAGTCTTCTCTCACAACTGCCACAGGCTGAGAAGACAAGGCAGGACTCACCAGTGCTACAAGCAAGGCAGGTGTCTGCCTGTGGGAGTGAGCCAGGGGAGCCATGGGCTGCACTCATTCCCAGAATCCTGGCACCTGCCCACCCTGATCCCAGTTTGCTCTTCCACCTCTTCCCAGGATCATAAGCAGAGTGGCTACACACTTGAATTTTGCTTAGGCCGCTGAGAAACCTGGAGCCCACTGTCGGGTGCCCAGTTACCACACTTCTGTTCACAAACAGCAACTCATTAATCACAGTAATTTACGCTCAACATACCACTGCAAGAAAATGGATCAAATTCTTCTCCTAGCTCTCTTTGGGCAGCGACATGACTTTCAGAAGGGGAGTATCTGGGCCCTAGTCTCCTAGAGGAGTTGCTGCTCAGAGCTCCTCCTCACAAGTCCTTTGAGCTCTTGGGCAGTTTTCCTGTTACAAATTGCCCTGGAAGTATTAAAAAAAAAAAAATCTCTTGAGGCAAGCTTGGCTGAATGTTTCATTGTTCCTTTGTTTCTAAACACTTGGAAGCTGATTTACTTCTGCTGCCATCCAGTTAAGAGAGGAACAACTACTTTAAAAAAGCAAAACACCTCTGGAAACATGAGGGAAACAATTGGGATTTGAACATGAATGGCCATAAGCCCAACGAGAACCATATCTGACAAAGAAGAAAAAATAAATTGATTTATTCCTGCTATATATAAAGCAAACGGTATGTTTTTAAACCCCTAAGAACAAATACCCTTTGTTTTCAAGGCATGTTTGGAAATGGTGACATTGGGAGCAGGGAGAAAGAGTTTTAATGCCTTGCTGGGGGAAAATGGCATCAGCATTTCCTGTCTTTGTTAGGAAAACGTCCCCCAGCCCTGGCAACCAGCCACTGCACGGCTGGGGTGTGCTTCCACTTCTCCTGAAAGTCGTGTCTCCCCCTTTCCCCTCCCAGCTGTCAAGTCCAGTATTTGCTCCTAGGTCACTGAATAAGCCTGTTAGGCAAGCACATTGAAATATTCCTAAGCTGATCTTGTGATTTTTCACCGTACTGCCAGGCAGCAACTGCAGAAGCCAAACATTTGATGAAAGCTACAAATATATTTTTGTGGTCCACGTAGGGCTTTACTGAAACTACAAGAATGAACTCTAATGTCTGCACACCCCTTTGCTTGATTTCTTACTCCGTCTTCCAGGATCCACAAGAAATTTAGCTTGAAGCAAGAGGTGATTTTGGTTTTGCTATGAAAACAGCACAAATGAATAGCTTTCACACTAAAATCTTAAATTGTTCTCTACTCTTAACTACCAAAAGATGAGAATAATTTAAGAGAAACCACTTAAAGCACTTTGTGACCTAATTATGCTTTTGTGTCCTCTGGCAGTGGGAAAAGGCTTTAAAATGTGGCTACACTGCAGGCTATTTTACCTTGCCAGAAAGATGTATGTAAGTACATGTGTCAGTAGTGCAATAACCACTGTTTTCTGTTGCAGTAAGTTGAAATTATATGCCATTCTCTTATACCTCCTGCAAGAGACAAATAAGGACAAAGTCTAAATGCAGCAAAGTCATCTGATGTACCTTCTGGATTTTGTACAGGCTGAAGCTTTTATAAAAATTAAGCTTTTTGAGACTTTTGTGTCATTTTCCCTGTTCCTGTAAAATGCACATAAATTCAATGATTCACAAATTCAACAATTCACAAATTCAAATGCAACATTCAAAAGAGGAAAATGCCTCCCAGAAACAGCTGTCTCTCTCTACACATTTGATGCTAGTATCTGCTGTAGTAGAAAAGACTGAGCAGCAGGCAAGCATGCTGTACTCCTGGTCTGCCTTCCTCTTATATAAAACGTGAAACAAAATTTTTCCCAAAATACATTCAGTGTATTCGCAGAGGACTTTGAGGATATTGCCTTTATACATTTAAACAAACCCGCAGCGCAGGTGTAGGTTATATAACATTACCAGAGAATGGATAAGCAGATAAGAACAATAAAAGATAATCTGTTTACCTATTCCAATTGCAAAACCCTGCTGGTGGATGACTTTCTGCTGTCACTTATTGTTGGTGTAAAGCTGAGGTAACCTCAGTGCTGTAGCTCCATATCTATAGCAACACAGGTGAGAGAACCAAACTTTGGCTACCTACCTCATTTTGATATAAAATGCTGGGACATCCATTACCATCAGGCAGTGGTTTGCATGGCTCTGCACGATCTTCACAGGTAACACATCTCTGCTTCGAGGTGTGATCTTTTTTAGACAAATGCCATATGACTGGTAGAAGTTGAGGAGCGAACCAAGAAGTCAGTAGTATTGGAAACATGCCTTGCACTTGAAATCCGTGTGAAGGAAAAGGGGACGTGTTTGTGTTTAGTAGGTCAGGAGGGTTTCACCGCATACTGCAAGCTGTCTAGGAGAAGGGCACCAAGCTGGAAGTTGAAAGCAAGCATCAGTAGGAGGGAGGATATGAGGGCATCAACCATCACAAAGCAGGCATACGAGGAGATGTGGATGCTCTGTTCTGAATCAGCTAGAACCAAATTGTTGTGACTACCTACCTATCATCTGACACAGGTAAAGGCCCCACAAAACATTCATGGATACTGGTGAGGTTTGTTGGTAGAAATTTGAGAAGTATAAGGACTCCTGTTAAAACCCCTTTTTCTTCTGTCCTTTGTCCTCCCATCTGTGCTCCTCCCTCTCTCTGTACCTCATTTCCACCACTCTTTCCATCTCAGGCCTTCAGAAGAAGGACGATCTGCTTTACTGCTGCCAGCTGCATCCTCACCCCTGGCTGCAGGTTAGTGTCAGAAGTAAAAGATGTGACCTGCTCACAGCCCTGCCACTTTCCAAAGGTGCTGGGTTTCTGCATGGGTCCTGGGTACACCCATAAAGAGAGGAGTGGGGAGACAGGGAGGAGGGACACTGACAGTATCTGCCTTCTGAACATCAGGACCTGCTCCTTACATCCTGTCCAAACTTCCTGATGCATTATTTAATCCCCAACAAAACTTTCACTTGGAGAAGACCCCTTACTGCTTTGCCTTAAAACTTTTTAGTTTGAGATGTTCAGAGCAGACCTATGGTACTCCATCACACACAGCAGTGTTCTGGCTGCTTGGTCTCAACAAGCAACATCACTCTCTGCACCAACCATGAGACATAATTTTATGCTCTCTTTTTCTCTGTTACTGTGTGTCTCTGCCGTAACTCAGTCATTGGCCATTGGACTGGACTAAATTGGAAACCCACACAAACCTGAGTAATCATTCTTTCTGTACTAGTGGACAGACCAACTTTGGTTACATTGTTGTGGGTATCTTCTACAGATCATTGACTGAGAAGAAGTAGGACTTCTTCAGATAACTGGAAGAAGCCTCACTTAAAGTGATTTGGTGTAGTCCACATGGATTCATGAAGGGGAAATTATGCTTAACCAACCTCATAGCTTTCTATGAGGAGATGAGTGGCTCGGTGGATGAGTGGCTGTTTTTTATCTTGACATTAGTGAGGATTCAGCACTGTCTCCTCATAGACAAGCTGAGAAGCATGGGCTTGACAAGTGGACGGTGAGGTGGACTGAAAACTGACTGAACTGCCAGGCTCAAAGGGTTGTGATGAGTTGCATGAAGTCCATCTGGAGGCCAGTCACTAGGGGTGTACCCAGAGGTTGATACTAAGGCCAATGTTACTTAACATTTTCATTAGTTACTTGGATGGTGGAATGGAATACTCTCTCAGCAAGTTTGCTGGTAATACAAAACTGGGAGAAGTGGTTGATACACTGTATGGTTGTAGTGCCATTCAGAGTAATCTGAACAGACTGGAGAAACGGGCAGAGAGCATCTCATGAAACTCAGTAAATAAAAATACAAAGTTCTGCACCTGGGGAGGAATAACCCCATGCTCAAGTACAGACTGGAGGCCAGGCAGCTGGAAACCATCTTTGCAGAAAAAGGCTCTGGTTGTCCTGGTAGATAAGTTAACCATAAGCCAGCAATTCTTACTCATGGCAAAGAAGGCTAGTGGTATCCTGGACTGCCTCTGATAGATAATGCTGCATCTGTACTAACAAATGATAGAGTCCAAGACAGTGTTGCTGGCAGGTTGAGAGCAGTGATCCTTCCTCTCTTCTCAGCACTGGTGAAGCCACACCTGGTGTGCTGTTTCACGTGCTGGCTGCCCTGTACAAGAAAGGTATGAATTTACTGGAATGGGTCCCATGAAGTGTCTGAGAGATAAGGGACGGAAGCAACTGTCATATGAGGAGAGGCAGAGAGAGCTGGGACTGTTCAGACTGGGGAAGAGAAAGCTCAAGGGGTACCTTGTTGGTGAGTATAAATACCAGTTGGTAGGGTATGAAGAAGGCAGAGCCTTTTCTCAGTGGTGCCCATTGACAGGATGATGGGTAATGGGTACAAAGTGAAACACAGGAAATTCCATATGAAGTAAGAGAACACTTTTTTACTGTGAGGGTGGTCAAATACTGGCACAGGTTGCCTGGAGAGATTATGGAGCTTCTGCCTTTGGAGATACTAACAAACAGGTCCCACATGGCCTGTTCTAGCTGACCCTGTCTTGAGAAAGGGGGTTGGACTAAATGATCTCCAGAGATCACTTCCAACCTCAACTGTTATGTGCTTCTTTTCTGTAATTTCTAAGCTGCTTTGTGTTTTAACTGCTCTTTATTTTATCAGGAAAGCAAATCTGTTCCTGCTCCCACTACAGGAACAGGCAGTGATATCAGACCCTCTCATGCATGAGAACATCTGTTTTCTATTTCAGACACAAAGTCTGGACGTAGCTTTTCAGATGTTTTACAAAAAGTTGGACTTGAAGACAGTGTGTAAAAAGAACATTTGTTATATGAGATTCAAATGCTGCTTGATTTTCACAAGGTTAAACCATAAATTTCTGAGGCTTTACCATTTCCTGGAGCCGCAGTACTTGACCAGACTCCTCATCTGTGAAGGGCTCCTTGGGTCCTGTACAGTACATGATGTGCCATCAAGTACTGCTGGATGTAACCGCAAAGGCATAACATTCCTCTAGTTCTGTAAAGAGTCTGGTGGCAAAACTAAGGACAGATTTATTAGATGTCATTATGCCTAATTCATAGATGTAGCCTGTTCTCACCAACGAAAGTTGATGGGAGGTACCTATGCTACATCTGTACTAATAAATGAAACAGTCCAAGGAGGCTGACTCACCTTGAGTCTGGTGCAACTCGTGTCCATACAGCTGAACTCTCTCCTGCTCTGAGCAGTGTGGCCACATACTGCCTGCCTAACTCCTGGGCCATGCCTGCAGAGCGTGGGTCAGCTTGGGCTAGGACCATGCAGGGAATAAGCTAACCCTATGTTTTCTGTGCATATATGGCCAGCCGGGACAGTTTGCTTTCCTAGGACTGTATATGAGCACAAAACTCTTTTTCCACCTCAGGGGTAGAATTAGGTATCTCTGGGGTTCAATGCAACCAGTACTTCCATCAACAGGGCTAGTTAATGTTAACAGGCTGTTAGAGCATTGTTGCCCATGATATGGATTGTACCCATTAATCAGGTTATAAGACGTAATTGGGAAGGTGGTTGGGGCATGTGAAAGAGCAATTAGAGGTAGATTCATACATTACTTGAGTAGTTAGGGAGATGGATATGAATGATTGAGTTCACCTAGAGCAGAAGCATGGAGCAAAACAGTTGAAAATGCTGCTGTATAGCAAAGTCAACTGGAAACACTGAGGTTTTCCTTACATCCCGCTTAGTCAGGGTGGTTAGAGAGGTAGCCCCATGATAGACCTGAGTGATAAAGCACCTACCTGTTCTGGTGTGGCTGCTGAGGGGGCTGGACAAGCTTCACTCTTCTGTCAAGCAACATAGCAACATTGCTGCAGCTGGTCTAGTTGACGTCTGTGCAATCCTGTTGTGTTTGGAGGGCTCACCCAGAAAGCTGAAGACTTTAATTCAGTTGCATGCTCAGCCACAAACAACCGCTCCACAGGAGGAGCCACCAAGCATAGTCAAAGCTCCCACCAGACGAGGGCATGTGTAGACATGGGGATTGGGAGTTTATCTGCCAGGGCTGAGGTCTGAGTGGTCCATATTCTCTTTTTCTGTGCTCTACTAGTGACTGCTTGAATACTGATCCAGCTCCCAAAACTCAAGACTCCTAACCCAACACCTGCCTACTAGGCTGCAGTCCTTTCTTTCTCCTATGCGGTCCTCTCAGTTAATGTTGAGTTGTGTAAGAACATAACTAGGACCAGAGAGCCAATGTTTTCTCCTTGGCAGATGTGGATGCCTAAGGAATGAACACAAGAAACAGCTGGTACAAAATGATCCTTCCCTGACTTGTTTCCTACGTTCCAGCAGCCTGTGGTTTGGGGATTTCCTTGGACAGAGATAGCACCAGGACCATGGCAACTAGAATGCTGAATATTAAACTACATAATCACAATAATAGTAACAACAAAGATGATGATGCCACTAACTACTATAGCTACATCATTTCCATTAATTTGGAAAAGCTGGTTCACCTGCTGAACCCTTCTGTATTTTGCCTTCCATAACATTTTGCAGTGATCCATTCCACAATTTACTTAGATGGTTTAATCTTGTGTACCTCTACCCCCCCACCCATACCCCCCACCAGATACCTATTTTCCAAGAGAACAAGTTCTAATTTAGTCTCCTTCATTATGAAAGACCTATTTTTCTGAAAATACCCTTTGGCCTTGGCCATCTCTTGCTCTGTTTTATGCTTTTTGAGATTAGGCAGGAAGAACCATCCTTTCCAGAGACCCTTTAAAAAAATATGTTAAAGAATTGGTTTAGATACTCTGTGTGGAGACTATGTGTATTTGGACCCTCTGAGGCAGCAGAGCCTTTGACCTTTCACTTTCTGAGAAGTGCCCTAACTACAAGACTCTCGTATGAATTTTGGGGCAACATCTTTTTCTGCTAAGCCCTTTTTGAAAAAAAGAAAGTTGTCACTATTGCAATTTGTGCATTGTCATTGCTTGTTGCTTACCTTCCAAACTGAGTCTCTCTGGGATGTGGGCATTGCTGGTTTGGGCAGTGACTGGACCTACACAGGTCTCTTCATGGTCCTCTGGAGAGGTGTGTGCTGAGATGCCTGGAAAACTTGGAGGTCAAATGTGAGAGCAGTCTGGAGCTCAGAACCTTGTAGAAGACAACAAATGAGCAAGGATCTGATGCTTCAACCCATCCTGGAAAAAATGTCAATATAAATGGACTTTTATTACTCTTGATCTAGATTAAAAATTGCTGTAAGCCTGCAAAAGCCTACATTCATAGTAGGATCACTGCCATAAGCAACGTAAAGCTTCAGCAGCCATCCCATAGCTGCAGGACACAGCTGTCATCACATTGGTTGGATGCAGCCTCACCCGTGAGACGCTCTCTCTTCTCAACACCAAAGTCCTGGTGTGTTGACTGAGGCCAGTAGCCTGGTCTCCCTGTAAAAGTACTGTTTTACCCCAGAAATACTTAATACCTTTTCAGTTTCTAACCCCCACACAGAAAGAAGCAGAGGGAGTACAGTTTTCTCAGGAAGAAGGAATTGCTAGGATTTGTGGAAAAGAGTTGCCTATTGCATGTTGAAAACTGGTTCCACAGTAGCCAGACACAGAGAAGTTCCTGCTTGCCTCACCACGTGCCAAAGCTAACGAGGTAAGAATATGAAAGCATTCCTTGGCAGTCATTTGAGGATGTCTAAGTTGGAAGGAGTGGCTTGAAATTAGAGGAGCTTTTCTTTTTTTCTTTTTTTTTTTTTTAAAGTTTCTTTTAAAGATAAAATTTTGCAAACAAAAAGGCCTTCCAGGCCAACCTTATCTCCCTTGGACTATCAGGCTTCAGAGATAGTGCTGAACTCTCCTTCTCTATCTAGAGATAGAGAGAACTCTATCTAATCTTCCCTGACTTTCTCCTGTTCTGCCCTGTCTTGGGTTCCCTCCTGACTATCTTCTCACTTTATTAAGTTGCCTTCAGTGGGTTCTCCTCATCTTCTCACCTCTCCTACATGGCCTGCAGGTCTCAGTTTCTGTGGTCTATTCTCCTGTCTCTGGATAAAAGCAGAATTTCATTTGCCTGTCTCCTTGCAGACAATTTACAGCTCACTCTCTATGCCAGACCTGCCTCTTTCTGCCTACACTGAAATCTCAGCTTGTTTCTTTGAGATTAGGTGCCAGATAACCTGAGCTTGACCAAACTACAGCTCTTCAGCATCTCCCTCTTTTCCTTCTTCCTTTTGTTCTGGTTAACCACGGACAGAAAAGCCAGCCAGAAACTTGTAGGTTGGGCACTTGGTCCCCACGTCCAGGCTGCCTAAGCCTTGCAGAATCTTCCTTCGTAACAACAAATAATGAGGCATTTTAAGAGGACTATTAGGTGGCCCATGCCTGGCTCCACAAGTTTTTCTATCTCTTCCACCACTTGAGCAGTGGGAAGCAGGCACAGCCTCCCACTTTGCATCCTTAGAGTGCAAGATTGATGACATCCAGCTGCAGAGGGGTAGGCAATTGCCTTCATCCAAGGCAGGTGGGCAGGGTATAATCAGGAGACAGAGCTTATGCAGGAACAAAAGAAGCAGTTGGACAGGAGACTTAACCATGGAGAAATCCTACCTGAGGAGAGGGAGATGGGGGGGGGTGTTCCTGAAGGAGAATGTAAGGCTGGCAAAGAGGGAAGTAATGATGAAACTATGGTTGCCACCTGCGCAAAAGCCATTGTCAGAAGAAATGTGGCAACCTGGACAGAGGTCCCATGCAAGCACGCAGGTATCCAGGTCTCTGGCTGCAGAGAGTGCTGGAGCCTGGCACTCGCAGCGGAGAGTGACGGTGACAACACCTGTGTTCGGTGCGACCAGGTGAATGATCTTCTCTGCCTGGTGGCTGAGCTGAAGGAGGAGGTTGAAAGGCTGAGGACTATAAGAGAGTTCGAGAGGGAGATAGACTGGTGGAGTCAAGCCCTACCTTCCCTGCAGCAAGGGCAGCAGGTGGAGGCTCCACTAGAAGGAGAGGAGGCCCTCCCCTCTTGCCACCAGGTAAAAGGAGGGGACCTAAGAGACTGGGGGGGAATGGAAACAGGTCTCTCCTCCGAGAGGCAGGAGAGTCCCCTCCCGGCCTCCCTTGCCCCCCTGGCTGCCATTAAGCAACAGGTATGGGGCTCTGGAAATTGAGGGACTGGACAATGAGGCTGGAGATAAGGCTCCATTGGAGCAGTCGCCCACAGTGAGTCTGTCTTCCCCACCCAT
>VZZY01009380.1:0-78583 GCA_013400335.1 Eurystomus gularis
CTGCATAGACAATGAGATTTCATTTAGAGTAGCTGTCAGCTTAATGATTGTGAGCTTATAAATTAGAGATTCTTCATATATCCTGGGACATCAGTAAGTGAAATAGTAATAATATAAAAGGTTTCTCGCTTCAGTTTGGACTGATTAGTCTGGATTTTGGCTCATTGCATGTTTGTGCACTAGCATTTGAGCTTCAGAATTCATATAATTACATATATTTGTCTGTACATCGTTGTCTACTTAGAATTTTTAAAAAATACAGAAAATATCCTTCTGTCACATTGGGCCAGATTTAAACTCGTAAATATTGGATATTTATTAGATAATGCAGATGTTAATAAAATAATAATTTCACAGAGATGCTGTGAAGTATTAACCAGATTGGAACTGTAAGGGAGTAAGTCTTCCTTATATGCCCTTGTTGTTGTTAAACATGTGGTTTCCTAATTGTGAGTATTTGTATTTTTCTAATGTTATAAAATCACACTTAGTATAAAATTGAAAAGCCAAACTCTGAGTAAAGTCAATAGAAATGATTGTATTTATTATTAACTTCTAACACTGCTTTCTTTAGGTAGGAGTACTTTGTTCTTGATTTGTATGACAGGAAAAACAGCTAATATAGGGCTAAATTCAGGAAACGTTAGGGGCAAGTGTAGCTTATGTTCTACTTACTCCAATACATATACATTTGAGTTCCTTCTGAAGTAGTTTTGTCAGGCTTTCGGTTGGGTTTTGAAGTTGATCAGGTCTGATTTTTTTCTAAACAATTGAAAGTTACACAGAATGAAATTGCAGTCATCCAAAGAGTTACTTAAAAGCATGTTTTTAGCAACTCTATAATCAGCACAGCATTCCTTGCCCATCAGCTTGCTTGTCAGTAATCATTATCTTCTCTAAAATAAGCAAAACAAACAAAAAAATCAATGCTTGTAGCCTATTTCTTTGGGGCTATGCATATTGCAGAGTTTGTGTTTATGTCCTAGCGAGCTCCTTGACTTCAAGGATGCCCTTTTTCACTATAAAAGTGCCTGGAAATCTAAGTATGGTGGCTTCACAAAGCTTCACAGTTTAAGTCTGGAACACAAAAATTTTGCATGACACTTTTCAGCCTTGCAGTGCTTCACTGACAAACACTCTGCATCGTTGACCATAGTAGGATTTTGCCTAGGAGTAATTCACAGCTTCATCAATTGTTTGCTTGACTGGAATGCGATTGTTATAATGTAATTTAAATACATGATAAATGGGTGTGAAATTATATGATATTTTGTACAAAACAGTCTTACTACAGTGAGTTAATTTCAGTTGTTGTTTAGAGCTTTGAATGGAAAAAAGATTCAAGTGAAATATTAATTGGGACAGATTCTGATAAACTTTTCAATATTTGATATTTACCAAGCTGGTAAAGATGCTTCCTATTAAGGAGTTGAAATGAGGTGGCAAGAAAGGTGCAAGAGATCCTCCAAACTCACATTATGGATGTGGTTGGAATTTAGTGTTTGTATGTCTAAGGAGAAGCATCTGCTTTTAAAAAATATTTTCATTTGATTGAAATATGTGTAGTAAAAGTAATTGTTTCAGTTAAAATGGCATGGAAGAATTTTAATACAATGACTTGGTGATGAGATTGGGTAACTTGGGAAGACCTTGCAGTACGTGTCTAGGAGATCAGAGCACATACTCTGTCACGGTTAGAGGTCACAACCTGCCTTTTGTCAGAGAATGTGAAGTGTTGAGATTTTTAGCCTCCTGAAATGCAACCTTGGATCAAAGTGGCCAGCTTTTCCATTGTTTATGTTATAATCTGTGCACAGAAAGTGAAAAGGCCAATAATCCGTTTTCATTGCAGAAGGAGTTAGTGTAAAATCCCAGAACTGAGGACAAATCTGGGAGTTTGTAAGGTGACAAGTCCAGTTTATCTCTGAATGTCTTTGCAAAATGGTCTGGGTTTGGGTGATGCTTGCTGCAATTTCTAAGTTGCTGTTATGCTAATATTCTTTAAAATTGGCTTTTGTATGTGTCTTTAAAACACAATTTAATCTGATTATATTAAATAGACATGTATTTATGTTGTAATGTGATCATCTTTTAAAAACACCATGTGTCAAATTTGAGGTCAACCTTACAAACTTGAACTCTACATTTTGTCATACTTTAATGCGTGACCTTTCTGCAGCAATAACCAAATCGTAGCTGTTGCCCACAGTAAATACAAAACTGTATTGGATGTTTTAGTAATTGAAATAAGACTGGTGGATGTTTTCCTCAAATCCAGATCTATGGGAGTAATGTTTAAAGTATAGTTTGAAACTGGAAACATCCTCTGATGGACATGTTTCTTGTGTCTGTTGTATCTCTAGTGTAAGAGAGCAGGTTTTTAATTGAGCTGGAGTCTAGCTGTCAGGTCTAACACAGCTTCTTACTGCAAAAGAAGGTTCTCACCCTCTCCTCCTCCATTTCCTTATTTCACAACACTAAAAGCCATCCCTGAAGAGAGTAAGCCTGGTTTTGGATGATATTCAGAGAACAGATGAAATCAAGGTCTCTATGGTATGTAGGTTATAGCACACATTTCTCAATGAATGTCTTTGCTGGTAGTGAATGTTTTTAAAACATGAATCAGGGTGTCTTGTTGCTACAAGCCTTTGGTAGCAAGAAGACCATATTCCTACTGTTTAGGGTGAAAATGTTAGTTATTATGTGAAGTTTCTAAGAAAGTTATGTAATGACATAGGGTTGGTCGGTTGTTTTTTCATTTCTCCCTTCTCATCTTCCTTTCTAGCCTGAGAGTATTATCTTTTGATGAGACTGTGCATTTTGCTAGATTTCCAGTGTCTGCCTTTCAGGGAAACAAGGATTATTAAAGCAGGCATTTTAAGAGCTAGCACAATTCAAGTAACACCCATTAAGTCCCTTAACAACTTTTACAAGTATGAGTCTTTGAAGCATCTCTGGGAAATGAGGAGTGACACAGAATACTGCTAGCCCAGTATACATTAAAAAATCAGAAGCATGGAGAATTAAAGCTGCTTGTTCAAAGCCACATGAGCTAATTGGTGGTAGCATGGAACTGAAAGCTAGATCTTGAGATTGTTAGTTGGCCTTCTGGTTCTCTAGACTGTTATTTTCTGACTGGTGTTGGAGCAGTTTTGCTCTTAACATTATGGTGATCCTGACGGTTAGACATGTTGATGTGGGAGACTGGAGGTAATAAAATCCAAAGCGAGTTTGGGGAGGTTGTTCATTCAAATTAAGCAAGTTTGAACACACAAATAATTTTTATTCCTGAAAATACTTTTGGTTTATGCATGTAATGTATGTGAAATTTGATTTACAAAGGACTTCTTTTCCTCTTAAATGAGGGCAATATGTAGTGGATCACTACTGTCTGAAGCTTAAATATCTGATTGTCATTTGTTCTCTGGCAGGTTCAGACAAGGATCTGGTGGTCTTTCCCTGACAAATGGAGAACTATTTCCAAGCAGAGGCATATAACCTCGATAAGGTTCTAGATGAATTTGAGCAAAATGAAGGTGAGTCATTCTGAACAAGATTGTAGATGCATGTTAGATGTATTCTGCAGAGAACACTATTGAACAGGGAGAGATCTGAGAGACCCTTTTTGGTTTTGAGTTGCAAATTAATCTCAGAACTTGAAAAAAAAAAGTTAATTTTGCATGGTATGTCTTCAGTATTTGTTAGTAGTATTCTCTTCTGCTTCCATTCATGTTGTTTACTTTTTAAAAATTTCTCTTTTAATAGAAAACCTCCAGTACACTTTTTAAAGAGGTTTTGTGAAGCTTAATCTCAGTGGCAGTATTTTAATAATTTATTTTAAACAAATCAGGCAAAACTTATTTTTAGCTTCTTTTTCAGTTTTGGGAGACTTAAGCATAAAAATGTTTTATTAGGTCACATAAATCGTGGAATGAAAGTTACCATATTTGAAGTATTAAATTTTTTGCTTAGTCTAATTGCTGCTTATGTGCTTTCAAGGAAGTTGAATGTTTTATGGGAGGGGGAATCTTTCCAGGCATTTCTAGCTGACTAAAGTATATTAATCAATAGTTTAAGGTTGCTTGTACAAATGCAACCTGGTACTAATTGGTGTAGCTCTAAACTTTTTGAGTTCCAGAAATATTATGCAGTTACACTACTAATGGTTGATCAAGGATGTAGTTACAGCAGATGTATTTTACTCCTCTGCCCATATTTGAACATCTCTAGATTTGTATTTGGGGCATCTAATGCAGCAGAGTTAATAGAACCTGTAGCTTTAACAGGAGAGTAAGTTCTCATTTAAACACTTTTTCAGATGCTGCTGTTTCACCAACACTATTGGGTGCGAAGTGGAATCAGATTCTAGATCCGCCTTCTCATCATCTGTCATTTAACCCAGTCGTGGCCAATGTGAATGAAGCTACAAGTCCTAATGAATGTCAACAGAGAATAAAGTCTTTCTCCTTGTCTCATTCAGTGACTGCAACAGCAGGAGGAGAGGATCACTGTGCTAATGGGAAGGATTTTAGCATAAGCCCAGAGGTCCCAGTCATGTGGATTGATGATCAAGCAGCAGCGGATGATCAGTTGGTTAAAAGAAATAGTAATCGGGATGATCAGTGTAACACTGAGGAAACAGGAGAAAAGAAATGTGGTAATATAGCTTGTTTGCCAGAGGAGAAAAATGTACTAGTGGTGGCAGTCATGCATAACTGCGACAGAAGAACACTACAAAGTGGTGATTTGGTGGATTGTAAAAATTACAACAGTCAGTCCCTAATGGACACTATTAGCTTTACACTGGATACTGAAAACCGGCAGAGTGATCAGTTTAGTGTTACTGTAAATGGATCCACAGAAAAAGATATAGATACAGAAAAACAAGCAAATAGGCTGTGCACTGAAGATGACTCTATAAGTCATTTGGTTAATGCTTCATCTGAAAGCCTGACTGTTGCATGCCCCTCCTCTCGGTTAAAGGATGATTTTAATATGAGTAAAGATTCACTGTTTTCAGAAGCTACAACTGCAGGGATTAATGCAGTGACTCTCCTACAGAAACCAGTTGATGGTGCCGTTAAAATGCAAGAAAACTGTGTATCAGTTGAAAATTTTACTAGTAAAGCCATTCCTCAGAGAACGGATCTAGAAGCTAAAAATTCTTCTGGTTCCAGTAATGGAAACTTGACCATAGAACAGGAAGCAACCCAACAGTTACAGTCTAGGTTATCTGGGCTCACTGAAACTTGTCAACCTAATGTGGCTGGAAGTGGCAGTTACAAGGAATGTGTTCCAGAACATTTTGCCTCTGAGGATGTTAGTGCCACTGAAAGTGAAGTCATTGAAGGTGATAAAAATCTTGGCACAACAGAATTGCTCGGCATGGCGGAATGTTACCCTGAATCTCAGGAGATGGCTGATTGGGAACTGACAAAGTTGAATGAGATGAATAATAAGCAAACTCTGGGAGAGAGTGAAAGACTTTTGCAGACAAAGCAGCCTGATGAGACATGTAGTAATAGTAAAGAAGGTGGAGATGGGACAGTGGAGGCAGGCATAGACTTAAAAGGGACTGGTATAGATGAGCTTGAAGGGTCCAGTCTCTCTGATGTGATGGCTACATCAGCAGCAAGCTCTCTGTCTAATGGTTGTGATTCCTATGGAATGCAGAACCCAGTTGTTGGTCATGTTCCAAAGACTTTACCCTCTAAGGAAGACTCGGTAACAGAGGAAAAGGAGATAGAGGAGAGCAAGTCAGAATGTTATCCCAGTGTTTATGAGCAGAGAGGAAATGAGACCACAGAAGGGGGTGGGCTTATTTTAAATAGTGCTAGTGACCACATAAAGAAGAATTATTTACATAATCTTTGTAGTCAGGTTTCATCCATGCAAGGGCAAACTTCATCAAAACCCATGACTAATCTGCAATCCCTCAGTGTTCCTTTTGGTGGTGCAAGACCTAAACAACCTACAAATCTTAAACTGCAGATTCCGAAGCCATTATCAGACCACTTACAAAATGATCTTGTTCCCCCAAATTGTGGAGGTAGTAGTAAAAACAAAAATGTCTTTGGTAAGACACAATTAGGAGATACAACAGATGCTTTTCCTGGTGAAATGTCTTCAAATGCCTCTGTTACTGATACTAATGGGGAACATTTGGAAGAATATGAATCTGGAGTCTCTAGTAGTCCGTGCCTTGCAGTAGCCCCAGATAGTCCAGATAATGATCTCAGAGCTGGTCAGTTTGGAGCTCCAGCCAGAAAGCCTTTTACGACTTTGGGTGAGGTGGCTCCAGTTTGGGTTCCAGATTCTCAAGCACCAAACTGTATGAAATGCGAGGCCAGATTTACATTCACCAAAAGAAGGCATCATTGCAGAGCTTGTGGGAAGGTAAGTTCGTATTTTGTGAGTAAGCTCAAAGCACTCTTTTTTTTTTTCTTTTTTCTTTTTTTTTTTTTCCCCCGATACTGCACAAAATCGAATCAGAGGACTTCCTAAGCCACTGGCTGTAGTTACCTGTGATATCTCTTCCTAAAAAGCAGTGTTTGATTTGTGAAGGAGAGAATGGAGTTTCTAAGCTCTAATCTATTTAGGGTTCTAATAGGAATAACTAATTGTTATTTATAACTGAATTATTAGCCTGTATGAGCAGTGTAGTTGTTGATTGCAACAATCAACATCTTTGCATTCATGACAAACTGCTATAAAATGGCTAAGTGCAGGAAACTAGTTTGCAGGAATTACCGCATCAATAATCCCATGAAAGGTACTGAAACGTATTGATGTGAGTTGGAAGTGTGCAGTGGAATTGCTGGTGTTCCTGCTGGTTTAGATGGCTGATCAGCTCTGTTCTTATAAGTCTTCCTTACTAACTTTTTTGATATTGTTTACATTATTTTGAAGAACATATGCTTGATCCTCAGAAAAAATATAGTAAATTAGCTTTAACCTGATGTATGTACACATGGTGAGAAATTTTGTAATGAAGGCAACCAGAACATTATTTCTGTATGATTTTGTGTTGTGTAAGAAATATTTACTGTTTACTTTTTTTAAAGTTTTACGTATGTACCATCTAAGTCAGCACAAATTCTTACATGGCAAGTTTATGGTAAATGGTTAGGTTGTAAAGTATTTCCAAATATCTTGTCACAGAAATACAAGTCAGTGCCGCGTGGGAGGTAGGAACATTGGAGAAAATATGGTTAAAAAATGGTAAACTAACACTCTTCTCAGGTAGATATTAATGAATATTTTTAAGATGAAAACAAATACTAAAACCCATGAAAAACAAGAGTAAAAGTAGCCTTGGTTCATTTAGGCCCTATCCAAAGGTTTCTCAAGTTGATTGAAAGACCTCCTGACTTCTATGGGTGGTATCTTTTGCTACCAGAAGAGTGCAGGAAAGCAGAATGACCTGAACAAAGGACCTAAAAGAAGAAAATATATCTGGAAAGCTCAAACCCTTATGCCACCAGTTTCTGGAAGAGGCCTAGCAGAAAACCCAGGCTTTCTGCTCAGTACTGGACTATGTACATATCCCCATTGTCCCTTCAGTAACCCAAATGCATAGCACTCGCTCTCTTCACTGCAACAGCAAATAAGCAGATGTTACTCAGATCTGATTTTGAGACATGCTGAAAAATCTTTCCTGGGACACTTCTAAAAGCCAAGCAGATGTTTATTGTGTGCTGGTCCCAGACTTGGAGTTGCTTTCTTCTGCCCACCCTCTTGCGTGTTGGTTGCAGTGGAAGCCCTGATGTGGAACTAGTAACCACAGGCGATCAGTAAGCATCAGATGAGGTACCTGCCTACGTTTTGTGTACCTTTCCGTTGATATCACAGGGCTCAATCTTTTTCTCGTTGCAGTTAAGGGAATCTGTAAGGCGTATCAGTGAAAGGAACCTCCATCACTTGAACTTAACACTGCCAGTTGTGTAGGTCATTCTTTTGTTTTTTATGAGTTTAACAAATATGACTACAATGTTCCTTTAACGACGTTTTCTACTTATTTTTGTGTTTTAAACAAGTTCATTGCTTGGATTTAATTACTTCCCTGTAATGAGTGAAGCTCCAAATTGCACAAATGGGAAGCATAAAATGAAAATATCTATAAACAAAACAGATAAAACATGCACAGATAGAGCAAGGCCACAAAATGTAATGTTTTCTGTTGGTTTTTTTTCTTGATTTTTAAACTACTGAAGACAAGCCTCGAGAGGAGCAACGAGCATTGTTTTGGATGATATGTGGGGAATGGATAAATTAAAAGGTCCCTCTGCTCTGTAGACAGACTTGTTCCTCAGATATGAAAAATACTTCACGTATTAGTATTTAATATTCTCAAGAGTGTTAGAATAATCCTGAGAATGGCTTGTCTCTAGAAGCTTTTGTTAGCTAATGTTGTCTGGGCCAAATTTGCACACATGCAGTCAAAAGATACGGCTGAAAATTCTGATATTTTATCTATAAAAGAAGCACATATTAATTAATGTTAAGTGGCAGTATAAGTCAAATAACACTTAGCACTTACTGCAGATTTACAACACTTAATTCTTTTAGTGATTCTGCGAGGAAAGAGACCAAAGGCTTTGAGAGCTCTGATGAATCTAGCTGTAGCGGTTTGAGACATAGCTGTTCTCAGGGGTCTGCGCTTGCTTTCTGGTTAAAACAACATCCCCACCACAAGTGATGCTGACCATGTGCCTGTGGTGTTGGTAACTACTGAATCCCAGTGACGCTTCCGCTGCTTCTATTAAGTATATGAATCTCATTTATTAGAATCAGAGAGGCAGTGTCTTCAGCTCTTGCGCTTAATTGTTTCTAGGGGAAGTCATGGGACTAAATATTTCTGAACGGAAGCTTTAGCACAACAGAGTCTTTTTAAGCTTTATTGTCATCATCGTGACAAACTATTGTAGTAGAGGTGAATATATCTCTTTCATTTGGGAATGAAATTGCATTTAAAAATAGTTGAGTGGCACCGGGGAAGTCTGTCTCGGTTTTTAATTTCAGGATGATAATTGCAAAATTAATGGAAGATATGAACCTCATGGGAGTGGGAGAAAGTAATACACTTACAGTAAATTTTGAATTAAAAATAAGAAGCTGGAGAATGTATATGAACGCCTTCACAGATTTTCTTATGTGTTTGTGTATTTTCTATTGTCAGATGAAACAATCCTCCTTGAGAGGAAAACCAGAATATTTGTATGTCATCTTTTTACTGACAACCAAAGCTATGTTTTTCCACTAAAATATGAAAAAGTCAGCAAACCCCCTAGCAACTAATACTTTAACAAATCCCAGTGAACCTGAAAACTCTAGTAGCAGAAAAACTTGCCTTGACAGTGCTATTGTGTTTTTTATAGCATGATATACTGTGATATCGACTTGGTGATTGTTAATAACAAGACTCTTACTATCAGTTGTGCTGGATTTTGTTCTTCCTCTGTGGTACTACTGTTAGAAGGCTGATGCAGCCTAAGAGAGGAGGTGTCGGTGTTCCATCATTGCTCCTATTTTCTCCCTAAATATTAGGTCGTTGCACACAGGAGTTTTGCTGAATGCACAATTTGTTGTTGATAAAGTGTCCTAAATTAGATATTCATTTGTGTTGGTCCTTCATTTATGGTTGAAGATATTGATTTTTCCATCATCAATACTGAACTTTTGACTGGAAGTTTCTCCCAGAGAACTGAAATGATGTCAAATATCTCTAAAATACGCTGTGATGTTATTAATATTCCCTAGAATGCTTGTAAATTAGGTTAGGGTGTAAATACAGAAATCAGAATTTTAAAGTATATTTGCATTTCTTTTTTTTTCTTGGAAGGTTTTCACATGAGCAGAAGGGTTGTTTTTATTTTTGTATGAAAATGCCAGCGTATACACACTTATATTTAGTTTCTGAAATGTTTAAGTTGACATAATTAGGAAACCTTAAAATGGTTGAAATGTGTCAGGGTGAACTCTTGTTTCTTTACATTTGATTTTCAGCTCTCGTGGTGAACTCAGAGTATTTTATGTGTCCTTATTTTAAAGACTTAAAACTAAAAGACTGCAAAGGTAACAAGCTGCAAAGTGGTCGTAATTTGATGTGATCTTTAACATGGGCAAAATTTAGTTAGGCTTATATATATTTATATATATGAGAATCCTATGTAGTTTCTTGCCTGTATTACAGAAATACTGCTGTTGAAGTTATGATGGAATAATTTTTTTGACTAAGAAAGCATTACAGATCATAGTTATGCTGTCCTGGTTTGAGTGTAGTGAATTTCAAATACAGTATCCACCTATAATTAAAATTTGAAATTGTCTCTTGATATCCAAACTAATTTGTTAGGTAGCTGCTGCTGTTTCTAGTTTCTTGAGTGTGACATTGACTTTTCTGCATGAAATGGGTGTTCGTCAGTATCTTCATATCACAATAAACCTGAGGAAATACTGGAGTTTTTTTTAAATAAAGAAAATATTGTTATTTAAACCAAAAAAGGAATCATTAGGCCACCCTGATTTGCCTGTTCTGCAGAATTTTGAGATTGCAGTTGCTATTGTAGCATCATATCTGCATGCAGGTGTTTGGTTTGGTGCACAAGCCATGCTCATGTTTCATGGTTTTGCTTGTCTGGAGGAAGCCTCAAGACTGTTTGCTGCCCAGGACTTGGGGAATTGTTAGAACTGGCTCAGGTGAGAAGCACTAGAACACAACTGCATCTCCGCAGCAGGTTGTCCTCCCGGGGACTTTGCACCGGGTCCCCCCTTAGCAGCCAGCGTGTGTAAAATGCAGTTCCTGATTTCTCTCTTGTGTTGTGATGTAGTGTTTGTAATCATGTACCTATGAGCTTTCATATATGTATAAATGGAGCAAGATTTTCTTGCAGTACCAATGTGTTACGTGTCGAATGCTTAAAACATTTTGATACATCACTGTTCATGTAAGTCTCAACTGAGGAATAGCTTGTTACGTGTGAAGAGACTAAATAGCTAGAGTGGCTAATACAGATGTATTGCCCTGCTGCAAAAAAAAATGACCCGTTCAAATTAATCTGTGCCATCACAATCTCTTATGTAGAGAAAACCTGTGCATTTAAACAGAGTTGATTTTAGAAAGTACTCCTGCTTGTTTTAAGACTCAAATGAATGCCCAAATTGTTAATTTTATGAGGGATTGTGAAGTGGTAGGAATTTGTTAACCCATTATTTATGCCAAACATACTTTAAAAACACCACAGTGCAGTAACGGGACAAACAGGCATTCTGTGTTCCACGTAATGCTGCTTCATCGGGTTAACAGGCGTGACACCCCAGGCAGGTATTAGTCACTGTGGCTTTAATGGGAAAACACTGATAATTTACCTCCTTATTTCGCATGTCTGCAGCTTTACAGATACTCTCTTGTCCAAATTCTTCGGTTGATCACATATTTTTGAGCAACACTGAAGCTGTTTCCCCTTTGGTTCCAGGTTTTTTGTGCAGCGTGCTGTAGCCTGAAGTGCAAGTTGCTGTACATGGATCGGAAGGAGGCCAGAGTGTGTGTAATCTGCCATTCGGTACTGATGAACGGTGAGTGGAAAGAGTCTGAGAGGCAGCGCTTCGCTGGCTTTGTGTTAGGCTGCAGCGATCCTATTTAAAAACAAACAAAACCCAGCTTTGTTTGTATGGATAAGTATTTTAAAACAGCAGTGGCCCTTGAGAGATCAACATGGAATCCCTGTGGAGAGGCAATTCCTAAACTAAAGATGATTAACAAGAGGCAAAAACTGGTAAGGTTGCAGTGAGCTAGAAAGCTTTCTTCTGTGAGTGCTAAACCGGGATTGAAGAAATCATCATTTTTGGTGGGGGGTTTTGTGTTTTGTTTTGCTTTTTTTCAGTTCAGGAGCCTAATCTCTGTCCTTGGATGGTTGAGTAGATAACCTGTTACGCTTTTGTATGGGGTGCCAAAGAGAAGAGTAATGCAGTTTTGCCTCTTCTAGATTATGCACTATAGGAAATCAGGAAAGTGGTATTTATGCATTTATTAATCCAGCTCCTCTTCTTCCTCAACTCCTTGCTGCTAGAATAGGAGGTCTTGTCTAAAATCCTGTCCACAAATGTGGACAGCTGAGTTTGGATTATTGCTTTGGGCACGTCACTGGAGCGTGTCAAACCCAGGATGGTGCTGTGCTAAAAGCCTGATGTCAACATGGGACATGTGAGAGAGGTCTCAAGTAGTTATAAAGTTAACCAGTAGAACAGAGAACACTTACACTAACACTGCTTGGTGTAAGGAAAGACTGCCTTTGGTTCTGACCAAAGGGCCATGGAAGCTATAGGACCTTTATAGGATTAACCCTTGAGGTGTGTGGTATAAATATGGGCAAACACAGAGTATTCTTCCCACTGTATCTGGAAGCCTCTGAAAATTGCCAGAACTTGCTCTGCTGGCAGTTAACCTTTGGGTGATGGTGCTGTACAGTTGACTTACGTCCATGACACTGGGACAGCTGCTGCTGAAAGACTCAATGTTGGGTTTTATATCTTGAACTGAGAAGGTAGAAAAATTGGACTAGGTTGAGAGAGGATCCGTGTGAGTGCTTAAATCATGAGAAAATCTGTATCATAATGAGAAATTCCAGGCGCTCTGTCTTTGGTTTATTAATGGAAAGGTGAATAGGTGACTTGATCTCTGGGTATAAATCTACACCTGGATAACTGAAGCTTGATGACAGAAGTTACTTCAGTTGTAGAGGAAGGTCTGACAGGCGCACTCTAGTAGGTAGTGGGTAGAATGAGAAATCGGACAAATTCAGGTTCTAAATGCAGCTTTTGACCACTGGGATAACTAATTATCCTTATAATAACTGAACATTTATAGTGGAATCTCCATGGCTGCAAACATTTAGTTGAACTTTGGAGACTTTGATAAAAGATTGCTGCTGTAGTTTTAACCAAGAAATAGTTATGAAAATTCCAGTTTATATCAGTGTTCAGACAAGGTAATTTTGATCATATCTTTACATGTTACTGTATAGTAGATTATTTAAGCTGCTGTTTTCAGAATGATCTATTAATTGGTTGAGCATCTAACTGAACTTAGAAGCTCATCTTTTTTTTTCTTCAGAGAAGTTCAGTATTATGTGTATTTGGTTGAAAGTAACTGAGTGCTTAGTCTTGACATGAGCATCTAAAATTACTAGACAGTTTCTGTTATGAAACAGGAATAACATTTTTCTGTTTCAGAAAGATTAAAGATTAATCAGGGTGCAGTGGTAGGTTTTAATTATTAATAATTCTTTACTGTAGACTGAATGTGTAAGGTGACAGGAAATTGTAGGTTGTGATATCTAGAAATTAAAACCGAGTCCTGGTGATGATATTGAAGGGGTGCTAAAATGTTACCTTGTGAGATGGAGAAAGGAGCACATTGCAAGGTGTACGAGAAGAAGGAATTATACACACACCTGCAAAGGACAGCTGGCTCCTTATGGTGGTGAGCAGGATTTGTTTTCATCTGAGGGAAGGGAAGAATCTGAAAATATTTCGGTTGAAACCAGAAGTGTTCTTGTAAAAAGGCATAATAAAATTGATCATATGATAATGATTTCCTTTTAAAAGCCTTTCTGTCCTGTTGCCAGGATGGATGCAGATTAATGGCACCGAACAGTGACACCACTGCTTGCTTTATTCTGAGGGAGTGCTGCCTGCATACTAGGTGTACTTGCCCCGGGCTACCTCTCTGCTTCTGTCCCTGCCGCAGTGCTTTGTGATGATGCTTTTGGTTAGTGGTTAGTTAACCTGCAGCCTGATCCCTCCTGATCCTGGCAGTTTCTTTGGTGGTACAGTTTTGGGGCTTTTTTCCACTCAGTGCAGCAGGTTAAGTGTTAATCTTTGCACAGTCTAGGAACCAGGGGTAGGAACCACACTTTAGAAGTAGTTATTTCGTTTGGTTGCTCGATACCCGGTTTGTGTTTCACTGGCTGTGGGGCAGGGTTGTGTGTTTTCTGGCACTTTTCCATGGCCAGGCTACATGTTTAATAAGTTTCCAGTGCTATTTTTACGGTCTTTTCAACTGGTAGATATGCTGAGTTGGCACTTTACTTGATTTAGAGAAGATTTTAAAATGTTCTTTTACTATGCTATGACTTTTCTAATAAAGGGATCCTAGTGATGTAACTTTTCTTTGTGCATTTTTAACACCTCCTTCTTTTAGGCCGTATACTCTAAATGAATACAGAATCGCTGTTAAAAAAGTACTTCAATTTAATTAATCTCAAATGGAAATGTCAATACCTCTTCCATTGGCAGGCATTTCACTCTATTGGTTTTGCAGGTTGATGGAAGAAAGCAGGAGAGGTTTATGTTCTGTTGTCTTCTGGTAGGGTTTTTTGGGGCTTGTTATTTTCACCTTGGTTTTCTGACAATTCAGAGCCAAAGCAACCCAGAAGATGTAAATGAGTTATGCAGGGTTTATAGCTGCTTGGAGAGCTTAGGTGGCGTGATATTTATGCTTGGCTAGAGGAATGTGTTTATTCATAACATACTAATATGGTTGAAGGTGCAAGCACACATCTGAATTTTCGGGTACCTTGCATAGATACAAGCCTTCCTTAAAGATGAAAAAGAAGTAGTACTGTGGAGGTATACTCTGCTGCATGAGCTAGAGGAGAGATTTCCCTGTGATGGATGTTGTTGACAAAGAAGTTTTGTGTGTTATTGTTTGGGCAATTGAATCATGGCTCAAGTCGTGCCTTCAGAATTAATAGCATAAGGGGTTTTTTTATAGTAAAGAATACAGGTTGTTGATCTGTACTGATCTGCCCTAGATATAAATAATTTTTTCATATACAAAAGATAAATCTGCTCAGGTGTCCTGTAGGTTATAAAATATTTGTAATAGGGTTATCCATCTGTCCTTATAGTGTGATAAATACACACACACACATATATATAAGAATTGAGTGGTTTCAGTTAGATCTTTGAAGAGGAAGCAAAATGAAGCATGAGGAACTAAGCATCATTCTGGTCAAAGTATATTGTTATAAGTTTTAGAAAATATCTCAATATCAACAGATATTTTTTTATTGCACAGGACCAGTGCTGTTTCTTCCCCTGCTACGGGTTTTCTTGCTTAACTACAGCATCCTGGGCTTTTAAATAAAGGAAGAGAGGCTCTTTGGCAGGTGTCAGGGTCCATACCTCCTATAGCTGAGAACTTAACACAGTGGTTTGGACTGTTAGATACTGCCTCTGTGTTCATGTTTCTTCTTCTTTGTTTGTTTTAGCTCAAGCCTGGGAGAACATGATGAGTGCCTCAAGCCAGAGTCCTAACCCTAACAATCCCGCTGAATACTGTTCTACTATCCCTCCCTTGCAGCAGGCTCAGGCCTCGGGCGCCCTGAGCTCTCCACCTCCCACTGTCATGGTACCTGTGGGAGTTTTAAAGCATCCTGGAGCAGAAGGTCAGAGTACTTCTTTTTTCTTTTCAATTTACCTGTAGTAAGAACTTGGAAAGAATATTTGCGCTTCCTCCACTTCAAAGTCTCTAACTCCCATGGTGATATTCCTGCCCTCAGTAGGGACATCAGGTTTTTAAGGACAAGTAAGCTGTTCTGAGCAGATGATGCTGCACATGATCCTGCCATCACTAGGTGATGTCTTAAGTCCCTTCCAGTCCACATTTCTCTATTTTATTTTTTTTTTCCTTTTTCATGTTGTGCACTCAAATTTTTCAGTCAGTGTTGCTGTGAGATCTTAAATCCTATCTCTTTATGTTCTCTTTAGTGGCTCAACCTAGAGAACAAAGGCGTGTTTGGTTTGCTGATGGGATATTACCCAATGGAGAAGTCGCCGATGCAGCAAAACTGACAGTGCCTGGGACAACTTCCACAGGAACCTTAGCAGTGTCGCATGATCCATCAAAGCCCGTAACCAATAACACTTTATCAGCAGAAGTAAGGAAGTGTTACGCTATTCACTGCTCAAAATGCCATGCTTGCTTTGGTCGTGAATAGTACATTAGCTTCAGTAGGACAGCCTGTGTGTGAAGGGTATTTGTGTGATTTGCATGTTTTAAAAAAGCTGAGTCCTGGTCAGTAAGGAGTTTGAAACAATAACTTGTCACAGTATGAAGCAGAAAAATACTTTGACACCTCTCCTAAAGTGCAGGAAAGTGCAGATATAATCTAAAAATATTAAATCCATCATACACCATGTGAGTGGAATTGAGGCTTTGCAAAAAGTTCAGGTGCGTGTAGGTGCATTTAGATTTTGTAAAGAAACGGGTGTGTGTGGTGCTAGAGAAGGGAGATGCAGTCCCTATCTAAGGAGGCTTTTTAGTAATAGTTCACATACAGGAGTCATCACATGATCATCTGTTGTTAAAGAGCCAAATGACTTGGTGCTTCTGGTTCTCCACCTGACATAGACTCCTTCACCTACATCTAGTAATCTAGTCAGCCAGCTCTTACAATGTTATCGTTATTACTTTTGTAATGTTGTCCTTTCTTGTTGTTTGCTTCTTGTAGACTGATAATGCTTCTGTATTCTCGGGAAATATAACTCAGGTTGGCAGTCCTGTT
This sequence comes from Eurystomus gularis, assembly GCA_013400335.1. Classification (NCBI taxonomy): domain Eukaryota; kingdom Metazoa; phylum Chordata; class Aves; order Coraciiformes; family Coraciidae; genus Eurystomus; species Eurystomus gularis. The sequence continues at coordinate 16,569 of VZZY01009380.1, forward strand.
GGCAGTGCAATGAATCTCATTCCTGAAGATGGTCTTCCTCCAATTCTCATCTCCACTGGAGTGAAAGGAGGTGAGGATGTAATCTGGCAGCTAGCTTTTGTGCTTACCCGTTGCACTTAACTGTTTATTTTAAAAATAAGATGCTGGCAATATGCTGAATATTTGAAGAAATTAACGCGAAGTACTCGTGGCTGAATGTTACACCACTCATTTGCACCATTGATCCTTATTAGCCTCCAGGAAGAACCCCAGCTTGCAATGAAATTACTGTAAGAACTAAAACACAAAGCAAAAAGAAAATTAACTTCAGTCCAGAAATATGTGCTAATTTCTTCACTAATCGGACTGTGGGGAATGCTTCACACAGATATATATTTTAATTAGCCTTATGAATATTCATGTTTCCCTTCTCTGAAATTCCCTTGAAACATCCACTCAGTCTGAGGCATCCCTGAGCGCTGCATTCAACAACACTAGTGCATGGCTTGGGCCACAGAAAAGCTTTTAGTAATTGTCATGGCCCCTTGCAGAGTATCCAAATGGAAGAGGAATAAAAATTAAAAACTATTTTTTAAGAGATTAAAAAATTATATATTTGTTTACCTGACACTTGCTTTCCACAGTCTGATTCATGACATCCTTTAATACATTTGTAGGATTGATTTTTTTTATTTTTTTTTAATTCCTATTAAATATTTTGCTGATCTAGTGCATTTCTAATGTTAAGATGGAAGTAACCTTTTATTGCAGAATAGTGTCAAAACCAAAATGTGAGCAGCATTTAATTTTAAAACAAATCTGTTCCATGATGTGTTAGCTGCTTATGTGGGTGCCTGATTATTCAGTCTCCTCCATAAAAAAGGAGTGAAATGACAATGTGCTTTGCAGCTTTTTTTATATGTAACCTCACATAAATCATATTTTGGTGGTGATTTTTTATGACGATTTTAAGTTGATGTTGTTTCACGTGCTGTCACATACTGTATTTCTTTGCAGCATTTTACTTCTGGTATTCTATTTAAAGAGATTCCAAAAACATTTTTCACATTAGAAAGCAAAATTACCTTTCTTTCTAGGTCATTTGAAGCTGGAAAAGTAATACATTTCTTTCAAAGTCTGTTTTCATCACTGTAACTAAATGTAACAGTAACATCAATGCAACTTAAATGCAGAGTAGATGATAATCACATGGGTGAAAAAACATAATTTACTAGTCTTCTGGGTCTAATCATAGAGGGACACTACAGAAGTCTGAAATTTCATGCTGGGATCCATTTTACACTGGACTGAGAACTTCTATGATTTATAAAACATGCTGTTTTATATAGTGTTCCTCTCTTCATCTTCCTAGTAGCTAATGCACAGAAGGTTCGAGTTACGTGACACAGGGATAGGCCGTGTTCTGGTGTCTGTAGTCCAGGACTGATGCTGCACTTTCCTAAAGGATGTACAGGGATTATGCACATAAATGCTATTAAAGTTTGAAAATTCCAGCCTAGGAAACATTCAGTCAAACCAGCAATACTTAAATAAGTTTTCTTTAGAAGGTCAAAAAAGCAAAAAGGATCAGAATCAGGGTTTTCTGATTACAATGTAGAGTACTGTACTGGTAAGACTTCACTGTGTGTTTACTTGTTTCTTTCATAGACTATGCTGTAGAAGAGAGACCTTCTCAGATCTCTGTCATGCAGCAGCTGGAAGATGGTGGCCCTGACCCTCTTGTGTTTGTTTTAAACGCTAATTTGCTGTCCATGGTAAAAATAGTAAATTGTAAGTTTTTATTATTAAATAAGCCTTGGGGTATGAGATGGGAAATGTTATATGTATTACTAGTAGCACCAGCAGCATTTGTATTTGGTAGGATAGTCTCTGAAAATGTGTGTGGATTGAAAATCTTCGTACTTAGCTGTGTTAAGTTAAATTACAAAAGGCTCTTTTCTGGTGACTTAGACATCAGTACAGCTAATTCTGTGTGGAAAATATAAACCAGATTGATAGAGCTTCCAGTCCCATGTTTGGAGACCAGTGTCTCCTGTCTAACTTGGAAGGACAAGGTACTTTATCAGTCGTTCTTCCTTTGGTTGCTTTAACTCATTTCCCTGTCATCCCATTCTGGAAAAAGCAGATGGGATCCCATAGTAATATGCAGGTTTCATTCTGCTGTGCACCTCTTCTGTCCTTTGCTATACTATGCATGTGTCTGTGTGTGTACGTGTGCTGAGGGAGGAAGGAACGAATGGGGAGCCGCACAGATAGCTTCTCACGTTAGTACCTCAGCTGATCTCTGCCGGATAAGAAAACATTATTTGAGAAATTGAGATGGCCAGTTGTGCGGTAAAATGTTTTGATTCTGTGAAAAGTTCATACAATTGTCTATCTTTCAGCATCTGGTTTGATAGCAACACAATTTTTTACATATATATAAAAATGTAAGTAATATGCATATATATACGTATTAGATGAAAGATTTTGTTTCAGTACCTTAGTGTTCTCAGCAAATGAGTTGTGAAGCTTAGAGCATGTGTCACCACTAACGTTTGTGTGAAGCAGAACACCACAATGACATCTTGGGAAAACACCTGACATCCAGCTATCCATCTTAAGAAAGAGATCACGGTCAGGGTGATGATGCCCACAGCCGACAGCCTGGCCTTCTCTCGGGTTCCTTCGTTCCCATTTAAACCCTGTCCATTAATCTGGGTACAGGAACTGCTAAAAGTCTGCTCTGTGGTATTAATCCCAGCATTGGACTTGGAACTGTAGTGCTCTGGCTTTTCCTTACCTGGGAATTACTGACCTTGCTTGCTCAGTTGCAAGGTAACAGAGTTAGAATCTCTTTTTTTGGAGGGTGACAGGTATCACAAGAAAACATGCTGTAAAACTGATCGTTGAAAGAGCTATCTTCCTGTAGTGAAATGTAGGCACATTTTATGAAATTCCGATCTTCTGTTCTGATACATGTTTTCCTCTCTGCAGACGTGAACAGGAAGTGCTGGTGTTTCACTACCAAGGGCATGCACGCAGTGGGGCAGTCGGAGATAGTCATTCTCTTGCAGTGTTTGCCTGATGAGAAGTGTTTGCCGAAGGATATCTTTAACCATTTTGTGCAACTTTACCGGGATGCCTTAGCAGGTAGGAATGCTCTCTGTTAAAAATAGTTTGAATAGACGATTGTACTGGGTTAGATACTCACATTTTTGTCATTTAGCAAATGGCTATTTTTGTATAAAAGAATTTTAAAAGATAATAAGGGTAACAGCTGGTAGGCGGCTGAGTTGTTATTGGTTATTAGTATCCAGTGTTATATTCATCTCACCAAATAAAAGTATTAATGAGGTGCTGGTAACCTGGGGAGCTGCTCCAGTGATCTTCCAGCCTTCGTCTGGGTGCCAGCAGAACAAAGAAATTTGGGCTCTAAAGGCCGTGCACAGACTATTACAGCAATGGAGCAGGAGAACTCTGCCTGTGACAACTTGGTGTTCAGCAGCCACTGCTGAATGTCTTCTCTGGCTGCTTTTGGTGGGTGTTGGGGTAAGAATTTGAATACTGCTAACATATCTGCAGTTAGTACAGTGCTTCATTTAGCAGTAGGTGTAGTAGAATACTCAACAGGGCTCATGGGTACACTAATCACATTCCTTCAAATAATATATTTTTTTCACCTTGAAGTCAGGGTGGCTTTTTTAAAGATACAGAAAGAAAACGTTGAGAATCTTTGTGGATAGGTAATTCAGAAATTGGATTCCCACAGTGTATCTATTGTAACATTATGGAGCTACCTTTTATATTTCAAATACAAATATATATGTGTATGTGTGCCTGGAATGAAGTGTAAGGCATTGCAGAAATTATCCTTGGATTTTGAATTTTTAGTATCTTAATTGCAAAATTGTATTATGTAAACCTTTACACATCTTACATTTGCTAAGTAAATGGGCTTCCCTTTTTTCCTACTGCTGAATTATAGAATTAAAAAATTATTGCATAAGGAAAAATGCAAGTATTTGGTTCCACTGATTAGAAAATAAAGCTGGTTTTCCAGAGGTGAAATTGGATCACATTAAGGTTATATACTGAGAACACATTTGCAAAGGGTTCTGCATATTATTTGCAGTGCCTTTGGAGTGGCTGAATCCAACACTTTAATAAAATAATGAAAAAGATCTTTGTTTCCTAAAATGTCTTGATACAACAAAGGTTAGCTTGTCCGGAGAGGTTGCCGGGTTCAGAGTGTACTATTATCACATCTCACAACAGATCTCGTGTGCACTGGAAACAGATACCTTTCTAAACCTCACTTCATTTGCAATGCTTTATCTTCTAATTATGGTGTTATTCAGAGGGAGATAGATACGAAAAATAGCGTGCGTGTGTGTATATATATGTATATTGCAGATATAAATCCAGCTTGGTGTGTATATGGCAATGAAATTCTGTATGATTACACTACAGAAATACATAATTTATAACTCCTACATAATGTATTTGGAATTATTTTTTAGCGCTCTACTGATAGTAATTTGATATCCTACAATTGCACTGGTGCAAATTGCTGCTTACTATTGTACAGTTCTTAATCAGAAACCAAAATTCACTGTTTGAGAATTCCACTGTGTAATGTTCTTTCGGTAGGATTTGCTCTGTGTTGTATTTTAGACATGTAGTAGAAATAGATCTCCACCTCGAGTTGCTGTGTAACACCAAACTGCACTGGAGTTTTGTGGAGAATAGCACCTCAATAAATTCCCATAGCATTTTGTAACGCCCTCTTTCAACATCCATCCTTTTTTCTTTCCAAGTCATGCCTGTTTGAGAGGGAGAAGTAGATATTAACATACTTGCAACTCAGGCTGTTTTAAATGTTATTCAGCCAGAGAGACAGAGTATGATGCTGGAGGGGTTTGAGTTTGGTGGCTGTGATCCCTTGGAAGTGATGAGCAGCTTCCACACTGTTGCAGATGGAGCCGTGCTTCTAAAGTCGTTCACTTCAGAGGTACTGCACCTCTCCTGGCGATTGCATGATAGACATTTAGAGTAACCAAGAATTCCCATTAGAAGTTAGACTCTATTGAAAACCCTGCCTCACAGTTTCATTTTTCATTATATAATATATTGGTTTAAATTTATTTTGCCATCAGGAGTCTGAAATATATTCTGCAGGTGCTTTTTATTTATCTCCTTTGGTAAATGTTTTCTTAAAAACAATCATAAAATAAAAAGACCCATATAGTATTTTTGTTGGAATGGAAACAAGAATGACTGTTAGTGATGTTGATTATGCTTTGGAGTGATTTGGGGTTTCTTCATTGTTTTTTTTTTTTCAGCTGAAAAATACAGCATTCTTCTTTTGTTTAATTAAAGCCCATATCTACAGCGATTCATTTTTTCATGAGTCACATTTATTTACTAGCTCTTCTTGCTCAAGTTTGAATTCTGCATTCGAGCCTAGCAGCACAAACATGTATGTACTCATGTGTCTTCCCAGATGTTTCTGGTTTCCTCAGAGGACAACTTGTTTTTTTGAGGCCGAGTCCTGTCTCTGTGCTAGGTATTGCTGTTGGCTGTTTGCAGAGTCTGGTTCTAGCGTGTGGAAGTAGTGGCAGGCCTCAGACCTGCAGGCAGGAGCACTTAGTCTGTATGCTCAGCGCTTTGCTGTTTGTCCTTCAGCTTCATCTCCTGCTCCAGCATGGGTAAGGTGTCAGTCTGGAGCGGCACTGCCCGGAACCTGCCTCAGTTTTGTTACAGGAAGTCCTCAACCCATGGTCTGGTGTTAGGACTGTATAATTGTAAAACAATAGAGAGATTTTGAAGGAAAAATGGTATTTTTCTCTATAAGTTGTAAACGTGAGTTATAATAAAGTTGTTAATTAAGGCAAGTATTAATTGCTGTTTAGTTTCCATCACTTCATTTTTCTTCTGGCCCCTCTATCATCAAGCTCCTTGCTGTGTGTCTTTTCTTGTTTTGAAATTGAAAGCTAATGATTTCTGTTGTGGTTGTAGTAGTTGCACTGTTGTAGTAGTAATCCCATGATTATCCTTGTCTGTTGGCTATAAGCCTGGCAGGAGGTCTAGTGAATGGAAAAATGAGAACTTCTGTCTGTCTGAATGGGTACTTTGAAGCAGTTGGATGTGTTAATATAGAGCTGCCAGATATGCCCTAGTGCATCAGCTCTTTGGCAGAATACAATAAAGGCCACTGTTACTTTTGTAGTGAAAATGCAAATCTGGCAACTGCTTGGAATGGCTTTGTGATGACCCTGGTTTGGGGGATATTCTGGGTGAGGATCAATCCATCCTAGTCAATTTTGTGTGTATTTACCCAGCCTGGTTTTAATTGAATAAGGTGGTAGCTAATATAGAGTAGATCTATAAAGCAGCCTGTGTAGATGTTCTGAACAGAGAACAGGTTAACTGAGTGGGTAGCACACCTCTGCAACTGGCGTGTGGAAAGATGGATACGAAATCAAACATCGTGTCAGATGTGAGAGTGATTGGAAGACTGCCACAGAACAATCTGAGGAAGTTTTGGGCACTACCAGTCTGCTGTTGCTACTCACAGTGGTGGCAAGGGACATAATATTTCACTTACTAATATGAGTTAAATTCTTTGCAAAGTACTTTCTGATGAGTTTCAGTAAGAAGATGCCAAGTATGGTCAGAACTTTGAATGTTGAATTTCGTATGTTTTTCTCTCAGTGCTGGCATCTGCTACAGAGGTGGTGTGCTACCAAGTTACTTTCATGGTCTTGCCCCTCCTGTGTCTCTTTGTGACTCTTGTGGTGGTGGTGACTGGGTTTGTATTGCTTTTCCAAAGAGTACGTGCTCATTTCCTCTTGAAAATCCATCTGGCAAGATTGTTCCCAGGTGAAGATTGGTTTGCATGTCTGGCTACAGAGCTGGGATGCTGGGGTTTTGAGGACGTCGGTGTGCTGTGTGGGCCTTGGCAATTCTTAGCTGCTACTGAGGACAGTGGAGTGAGGCTGGGCAGATGTAGCTGACCCCCAGGCCACATGTGTTGCCTTCCTGAGACTGGACACTAATGCCAGCCTTTAGACCTGGGACTAACCGAAAGATAGGAAGCAGATATTAAGAATTTAACCTCACTGTTTTTCATAAAGGCACCTAACTGCCTTCCCCACATATTGAGGGCAATAAACAACTTGCAGGAATATTTTTTTTTCCTTACATTTTGTGTTATAAACTGTTTTATTTGAGTGCAGAAGGGATTGCCAAACTGATTTGCAAAGTACATTGTTCATCAGAGGAAGATACCTAAGTGAAGAATTCCAAACACCATGGATTATGACTGAAGAGAAAGATACATCAGTAGATAATAGCATGTTTTTTTAAAAGGACTTTATAGAGCTGGGTAGGGTTTAAAGTCAAGGGTAACCCAGCATAATTGAGAAGAGATTAAGTACTGACCTCCTGCAGAGCTGCTTGAAATGCATCATGCACACTTCAGGCACTTCCTAAATAATGTCAGTTGTGTGATGTCAGGTGCTGGAAGTTAATATAAGGAAAGGCACCTTTCTTTTCACTCTGAGATTACCTCTTCAGAAAGGAAGTTGTGATATTTTGTAAATAAAATTACATGCTTTTGAGAAGGATAGCTTTTTTGGGAAGGTTTTTTCTGACAACTGCCCTTTCTCTACAACCTTCTGAAACACAGTTCGATGTTTGAAATCTGTAACAGTGCAGTGGGTTGGGTTTGACCAGGTCAGGCTGGTAGTAACAACTTGGAACTGCCTTTAAAAGCTGTGACAGGCAAGGCTGACAACGCCTAGTCAGAGCAGACATGTTTGTGGGACAAGCCCAAACCCACAGGCTTTTTGAGTGGGGTTTGCTGGTTGAAAAGGGCACTAAGGAGGTGTGTGGGAAAACGCTTGATTCTTGGCATGCTCTCCACATAGCAGGCTCTTGCAGGCTCTTATAAATAATGAATTACAGCACAACTACCTAATCCCATTGGTTTGTCCTCTTAATACTGGTAACCTATTGGAGCTGCTTATGTCAGAGGGGGTAGTTTGTAAGGCTGTGGCTTGTGGTAGCAAAGTGCTGAACAGCTGAGTTGCAGATTCCACTCTGAGGGGTTTTTTCATGTTTCCACTGGCTGAAAAAATTCTTGTTAAGGCATCCCGAGCATGTGAGCCTTGAAGCTCCATCTCCTGAAACGGAAAAAATAAGTAGTTGTCCCTTTGTGCCGCAGCACTTGGCACCAGTCACAAGTGGAAATGTCTGATTGCTTTGTCATCCCGGTGGGCAGTGCCCCGCGTCTCAGCGCTGTACGGTGTTGTAGAGCTTCATTCTGCATAGGCTCTTTCCCGCAGAGAATACTGCAGAATTCAATTCAGTTTAACAGTTCAAACACTTAATCCATTTTAAGTTTAGAAAGGATTATTATGGTCATGCTGTTGGAACCGAGGAGCTCACCAAGTAATTTTAATATCAGGCCTGTAGTTTCTATTTGGCTAAGAACAGATGGGAAGGGAAAAAGGAAGTATAGATGAAGAAGAGGAGTTCAGTGAGGGTAGGTGGGAACTGCAAAAGCAAACGAGTGGAGCTGAGATAGAAGGGTGCCAGCAGCTATTTTAAATAAGAGAAAATCTTTCTCATGAACACCAGTTGAGACATTAGTTTGCACTCACCAGCACGATGCCTGAGTTGGTGCATTAGCAGTGCATTCACTGAGCAGGCAACAGTGTCATGGCACAAGCAGGCAGAGAAATGCATTTGCACATGGGCAGGATCAATGATTTTGAGCAGCTGACAACATTTGATATGGCTCTATTAATCATGTTAGTCCTTCAGTTTGCCAAGTAGCTACTTTTCATCGAGTGTGCTCAGCTGAGCATTACAGAAATTGTAGCCTCTGTAAGAGTTCTGGAATTTGATCTGTGTTGATGGTGTCAGCTCTGGCTTGTGTGTATCTGTAAAATTACAGATCAGCTTCTCAGGGCAGTGGCAAGCTACGAACAAGCCGCATGCTGCCATGGGGTGCCTGGGCTGCTAAAGCCTGTCACCTTTTAAAAGACAGTTTGAGAATTTGGGTTGTGCAGCACCTTGTGGGTACAGGAAAAAACAATTCCACAGAGGTGCCCACAAATTTGAATAGCAAAGAAACCCCTGAGCTTATTTGTTAGTTGTGGTATGAAAGGAGCCGTTTGTTTACAGACGTGCCAGTAGGTACATTTAAAGCTGGAGGTCCCAGGATCATGTGTGAAGGAAGCAATACTCAGTGGTGATTGTGCCAAGGCGGTCTGGAGGGATGCAGAGTAGCACGGCCACATTGCCAGGGGGAGGGCAGGAACACCTGTATTTTTCTGGTGCTGGCACAGGCTTCATGGAGAGTTGCTATGACTTGGGATGTTCACAGGGGCTCAGTGTAAAAGACAGCCTCATTGGTTAACCTTTCCATCGCTGGCCAAAGCTCTACCTACTGTAGTTACTTTTCTTGCATTTGTAAGTGCTTGTATATGATTTTTAGGCTGTTTTGCAGTATAAAATAGAGAAGGTTTAACGTGAAGATCATACTTGTATTACTGAGGATGTCAGAGTTGCATTTCTGTGATTTGTGTTTTTACTTAAAGCTTAGTGTTTGTGTGTCTCTGTGTGTGTCTTGTGTGTAAGAGGGAGAAACTCTCCAGTTTATGTCCAGTTGATGTGCATGTTGGAGACACACACATCAACTAACTTGAGTTCAAATACAAACACTCCATTATGAGGTGGTAGAGAAAGAACAGGAACTCCTACTTAGGAATGTCTCTGTCTGCAGGTGGGAAAGCCTGGGATTACTGCAGAAGCCCAGGAGGCCTGCATGAGTGCCTCAAACCCATGTGATTCCTCATGAGTGGTGTGCTCTCTGAAATTACTTGTGGTTTTCTTTGAGAGCAAATCAGCACTATTAATATTCACGTCTTCCTATGGAGACTTGTGATCAGCTGTTCTGTACATTATTTGCATGCTGTTGTTGTCGTTTGATAAAAGGCATCACACCATGGTTCTTTGCTTCAATGTTAAATGCTGCGTTGGATGCTATAATAATCTAATCAACATTCAGATTCATTCAGCCATTCCAGTGTAAACATTTTCTGAAATTAAGAGCATCAAAGAGTAAAAATGTGAGTAAAAATTAGTGATGTTTCTCCCCTGTGTCTTTCTCACTTGCGTTTTACATTAAGTATACAAATTAAATAAACACTCTTTTCTGTAATTCTCAAAATGACCCAAATCTTCAATATGCATCTGAGCAGGCACCCCAGTGGGTAGCCTAAATGGAAGGAGAACCAGTGGGCATTAATTGTTTGACCAGGTCCACATCTCTCCTTTGATACAGCTGGATATAAAAGTTTAGTTCTGTCAACAGCAGCTTCTGTGGTGGAAACCCCTTGGATATCTGGAAGACGCTGAAAACTGGCTTTCTTTGGGTGCTTTTGTTGTCTTAGGGGGAGGTTGCAGGTGCCACTCCTGTAGCAGCAATACTGGCCAGAGGTTTCCTTCCTTTTCTATGGCTCCCCCCAGGATGCATCATCCCCTCCATTACACTGCATCTACCACTTGAAACAGGCAGACACAGCAGTGGTTGAGGCTGGTCTCCCTTCCTGCTCCCCGAGGAGAGGTGGCAGGTGGTGGTTGTGGGTACTGTCCTGGTAACACAGACATGGCTCAGTCAGTCAGGTGCAGAGTGAAGGTATGCGTGCATGTTCCTGCAAAACTGACCTCCTGCCAGTGATAGTCATGAACACATGTATCCCCAAAGGTGGATCGGCTGGAGGTACCATGGCTTTGGTGGCTGTAGTCTACTGCAGTTATTCCCTAACAGCTTACGCGCTTTTGCACAGAACGTAACTTGAGACCCTGTGAGCAGCAAATCGCTGTTTCTTGTGCAATTAATAGACGTTTATGCTTATACCGTGTCACTTCAGGACACAGACTAGTGGTCATGGTGGTGTTGGGTTGACGGTTGGGCTTAGAGGTCTTCTCCAACCTTAATGATTCTGTGATTCATGCTTCAGGAAGCAAAATGAGTTTAATATGTAAATTCTTGATCTATCTCTCAATCTAGTGAAGTAATGAGCATTTTTGTTCATAGGTAACGTTGTTGGCAACCTGGGACACTCCTTTTTCAGCCAGAGCTTCCTTGGAAGCAAAGAACATGGAGGGTTCTTGTACGTTGCAGCTACGTATCAGTCCCTGCAAGACCTGGTGCTCCCAACCCCACCGTACTTGTTTGGCATCCTCATTCAGAAATGGGAGACTCCCTGGGCTAAAGTGTTCCCCATTCGGCTGATGTTGAGACTTGGAGCTGAATACAGACGTAAGTAACGTGCATTCTTTTAGCTGCCGTTATTTCGGCAGGAGTTTATATTCCGGTTTAGAACACAGACACACACACGGCTCTAAATTGTTACCTGTCAAAGCCACAGAAGCTTAAACAGGCAAGTGAAAATAGCCTGTTTCATACCCACGTTGCGTCCAGCTCGCGGCACAGCAGTACCGAGGTTCTGGTGTGAGCTACAGCCTCTTTACAGCAGTACTGCGTGATCAGGGAGATCGTTGTGGAGACAAATCTAATTCTGAGCAGCTGTTTGTAGTTCACTTGGTGACCTGAAAGAGGGTTATGTGCACAACAATTCTGATTTAGCTGGTGTACTACACTAGGACAAAGGAGAGCCTTTGAGATGTGAAGCTCTTTCCATGCTGAAGTAAAAGAGCATTTGCTTTTAGGTTTTTAAAACCACGCTCATTGTCCAGAGAATAAAAATATGTGTGCAGAGGCAACGGACGTGGCAGTTTGCTGCAAAAATTCTGTTGCAACTACTAACAAATAGGCTGGAGAGAGTCTTTCAGCTGAACAAAATCTTAGCATGAAATTAGCATAAAGTTAGGATAACATCTTTTTCAAAAGATATTTGCCATCGCTGGAGCAAAGAGATTGTTGGAAGTGTGTCCACCGTGACGGGCCAAAAATGTGGTGTCTTGCTCAACTGCTCTTTCAATTGGCACATCTTGTAAATCTGAATTACTATGAAAATGGTCTGTTGTTAATGTTTCTCCAAAATTTCTTTGAAACTTTTTAACAAAATAAATTTTAGAATATGCTTTATAGGGATTTAACTTGTGATACTTCGGGAGCATTGGGAATTTTTCATAGAATACCTATGTTACTGGAGACGAAAAAGGAAATCTTCAACATTTGCCTTCTGAGGACTGTAGGTTCAACTTTTTTGAAGAAAGACTAGCGTTAAAGGTGTGGTTTTGTGTGCATCCATGAGGGTTTTAATTAGTGCATTTATTCCCACCAACATTTAGAAAAACAAACAAAAGATGCTCATATTTTGCATGCGACATCTGTTATTGAGCACAGAAACAAATGTTTTGATATTAGCAGAAGTGCCTGCCCTGAGTACGTTGGGAGGCTGGCGTCCGAGTCATTTCTGTAGCTGTGCTTTGGATTTAGGCATATTCAGTTGTTCTGTGACAGTTGTGACTGCGGTCACTTCTTCAGCCCCTTCTCGGAAGGGGCTGCATTTGTGTCCCAGGTTTCCTTGGACACATCCTATTTTCTGGTGGAGTTGTCAGATTTCAGGTATTTATCTGGAGCTGGATATGCAGCACATCGGATGCAGGAGTCGCTTTGGGTTGCTCGACATCCAGAAAACATCTGGTGATCATCTGCAGTTCAACCATACGGCTCAAGCTCGGGGAATTCAGTGCATCTGGGATGTAGCTGAGCTGCTGTGTGCAGCCAGGGTGGCAGACACGGGAGATTCAGCACTTCGTGGTGCCTCAAGACCCTGTGCATGAGTTGGTCAGCTGTATGGTGCATGTGGAGGAGCTGTGATGCTTTCCAGGTATCACACCAGTGTGCAGAACCTGGAACTTATTTCTATCAGGAAATCCCGATGATGTTACTCAGACTTGCTGAGCGTTCTGCAGCCCCTTCTGACTACACTGGGAAGTGTGAAGATGTGTGGCACTTGGGGAAATGAGTGTTTGCCTGAGGGTAGTTTAGGAGCCTTGCTTCAAACATGCATTTAGAAAACCTTGGCATTATGTATTACTGCATGAGTCATGTTTCAAACACTCTTCTGGCTTCTGCTGCAACATAATGTAACGCAGCCGGATCCATACACTACGCTTGGAATTGCATCATCCATGTTTTACAAGTATGGCTAAGTCACCCAAGGAATGCAGATATTTTCCATTGCTGACATACCGTAAATGTCCTTTTAATTGTTTTGCCATCTCCTTGTGAGATCACGAAAACAGGAAATGAAATAATCTGTATAATCACTTGAATGTCACACGTCAGCCACAGAAGCTAAAGGCTTATGATGCTATAGTGGAGGGCAGCGGGATGGTCATAAAAAAGGAAGAAGCCATTTCCAAGAAGTAGCCTGAGAACAGTGTTTAGAAAGGTCACCTTTGCAATCAGCGTCCAGCTCGCTGGGGTTCAGGTTTGCAGTGTGGCACTTGTACGTGTTCCACATGATTCTTGTTTCTGGTGCGGTGGCTCAGTCCCTGCCGGGCGTGGCCGCTGCCCCCCCAGCTCCGGTCCGGGGAAAGAGGACAGGGAAACACGGAGCCGGGATTGAGATAAGGAGGGTTTAATACAATAACACACAAGGAACAATCGCAGTAACAACAGCAATGACAACAGTGAGGAAAACAATGTACAGAACAAGCGATACCGTGCGGACAAATGGATAGAGCCGAGCGGACTGGCCGCACGTGTGCGAGTCCCACTGTGGAACTGGAACTGGCCCCGGGGCATGATGTCAGTATGGTATGGAGTAGCCCAGCCGCACCAAATGAACCCCGACCTGGCCAAACCAGGACAGGTACATGCAGAGCCATGACCTGTGTGTAAGGTTCATTACAATGTTAAACCCTTCTTCCATTTTCCTTTTTAAACTCTGGTCTTCTTTACAGTCTCTTCTTCTGCTGCTCACCACATTCAACTGAGGAGATTGTATGTCAGTCTGTTTCTGCAGAATCTCAGTAAATTTCAATCTGACCTTTTCTGTTCTATTTTGTCCTAGTTTATCCATGCCCACTTTTTAGTGTCAGATTCCGTAAGCCTTTGTTTGGAGAGACTGGACACACGATTATGAACCTTCTTGCAGTAAGTGCTGAGACTGAGTTTGCCCGTTCCATCGGTGTGAGTGGATCGGTGTGGGGAGGACTGCACGCCTGTTGCACGTAGTAGCTGGCAAGCTTAGAAGATGACAAGGGGAAATAGTGGGCGTTTGGGTGAATTTACCTGCTGTTACTGCTGTTGGGTGTTGGCTTTCAGCGGCATGGGGACTTGTAACAAGGTCCCCAGGTCAACAGCCAAAGCCTGGCCACCTGAGAATGTTTGGGTCTTGAAACAAGTGCGTTAGTTGCTCAGATTCCTTCCTCAGAAGTGCTAGGTCCTCAGGTCCTCATGGTGTGCAGTCAGCTGTCTGATTCTACAGTGCTCCAACTCTAGCGTAGTTATCAGCACTTCCCACTTTGCTAACATTTTCCATATAGAAAATTCAATGCATGACTTAATCTCACTGCTAGAAAAACGAATAACTCTATCCAGTAATGTGACAGAACACAGGGAGCAATTTTTTTTTACATGCAGTGATGACATGCAAGGCTGGAGAGTATTAATTTTAATTTAAGAAAATCAGTGAAGCGACTTCACAGTCATGGTGATGTTTTTTCATTTGTGTTCTTCCATCGTTAGGTTACAGGCTGTGATGTCTCCATCGCTCCCTCCTCTTTAGCCACTGATTACAATTATTTTAATGGGCTAACTAATAGTCACTAGAATAGTTATGAAGCCTACAGTGTTAATGATGATGATCAAGCCTAACTTTTAAAAACTTGTTTTAATTACCAGGACTTCAGAAATTACCAGTACACACTGCCTGTGGTCCAAGGTTTAGTGGTCGATATGGAAGTCAGAAAAACCAGCATCAAAATTCCTAGCAACAGATATAATGAGGTAATGCTTATAAAAATTACATTTGCATACAATGTCTTTGTGGTTGGAGGACCTGGGATCTAAAGGAAAGTTCTTGTATTCACTCCTACGAGGGAAAACTGCCTCAGAAGCAGATGGTAAATGCACGGTGCACAGATTTGAAAGTGAGGGAGGGTGACTCCACGAGAAGAATGCAATTCGATTTAGTATTAATCAAACTCTTAAACCCTTTTTCTTCATTTTTTTTAACAGTTTACATATAAATTATAATGCTTGTTTGATTTGAGCAAATAAGTTGACAGACTTTACACTTGAGGTAAACTAGGAGGAAAAAGTGCATTAGCTTTTCACATCTATGTTGTCTGTGCTTACTCAAAGCATCTATTAGTACTTGTTGGATTGCTGTTTATGTAAAATTTCTCTCACCACCTAAATGTTCTACTTGAGTTCTGGTGTGAGAAGATCAGTCAGCATCTTCAGGATTTAGTGCTGTTAAGAAAGCTGGGAGAGAAGGTATTTGAACAGTAATGAAAGAGAGCAGCAGAGAATGCGACTGATTTTGTGTCCCATCTGAAGAGGAGGAGGTGACTTGGTGTTTGGAAACCATTCGGCAGCTGGGGTGGGAGCAGAGCTCCCGGGCAAAGTGGTGTTTGTGAAAGTTCCTGTAATACCAGAGCAGAATACAGCTTTATCTCAAGCAAGAATTTCCCTGCAAGAAGCATTTGAGTAAAATAACAGAATGAAAAATCAAATTGTAAAAAAAGGAAAAAATGTTCTTATGGGGAGTTGGAAAAAAACCGAAAATGATGAAGCAGGAAGACGAAGAATCTGGTAAAAGGTGTATTAGTCATTGCTGCAGTTGTGAGACAGTGGAGAAGGTCAGTAAAGTTTGCATGACTTCGGGTTGGACTGGCGCGCAGGACGCAGGTCAGCGTTGGCCGTGCCTGGCGTTGACAAGCGCAGTAGCTTCAGCCCCGTGTCGGGCACCGCGCCGAGCTGGGCTCTGAGGACGTTCCCTGTTACGCAGCTTCTCAAGAGTGCTGCCTCGTGCTTGGCTTCTCCTTCCTGTGTGAAGCAAGGATCCAGCTTTTTAATTGCAGAAAGTGCGATTGGTTTAACGTTATTGCTTGCATTCCAGTGGAAAGTTGAATTACTAGAAATTTTTCATCAGAGTTTAGTTTGAATTAAACCACACGACCTGTACTTTTTTCCCCATGTAAATTAGCATTCAATTAGAAAAGAGCAGCACTCTAGCTAGAATGGGAAAAACTAATTTTAAATCTCAGCCTATAATTAACAGACATTAATACATGTTTTTTCTATTAAGTACCTATTTTTTTCTCCAAAATTCTTTAAATTTTCTACAACCTACAGTGATACTTAGCTGCCGGTTTAGTCCCTCGGCAAAGATGACGGTAGGTTTTTAATCAGTTGCCTTGTTACACAGCACGGTCGGCGTGTCCGGTTGTTTGTTTTTATGGTAAAGGCAACCACTGGCCTCCATAAAGGTGGCTGCTGTTGAGCTGGAGTCTTGTTTCTGGAGCGTGGCATGATAAACTAGATAATGAAATACACTGTTGTCTGATACCAAATCTTAATTAAGTTTCCTCCCTAAATATTACACCTGTGCACATTTGTCAGTAGTGAGCATCCGCTCGTGTTCCTGACACTGTAATGAAGGCTTTGTGTTAGACTGAGACGCGTCTGCTGTGTGTAGCGTGCAGGCTTATCATCAGCTCCAGGAAGCAGGGCACGGGAGGATGAGTGCTGTGAAGAGATGTCAAATAATTCAATGTTTTCCTTCCCCTCAGGGTTTTCACTGAGGGGGGGTGTAATTTAATTTGTGGTTTTTTTCCTTCTAAGCAAACATGTAATTTGGGGGTTTTAAACAAGTTCCAGGGATAGATGACTCCCTCAGTTTTCTTTTGGATCCAGAATCTCATGGTCTGAGCCTCCATGAAGAGGAAGCGAGGAGCAAAGGAAAGAAGCTATATGATTTACAAGAATATTTTGTCAAGGCATGTAACTACATGTATGGGAGATGATAATCAGCAAAACTGGAGTGCAGATACATCACAGACATTTTGGGATGGTTTTTGAAGGCTTCCTTTGCAGAGAATTAAAATTATTTCTGGATGTCTGTGATCCAGATCTTTTATTAAAAGTCGTCAGATTGGGACCATTGATCCCAGTTTCACCAGTTCATGCAGCTGCAGCACAGAATTAAAGCTTTGGTGTCTGGTCATGGCAGAACCAGCATCACATGCCACAGGCCTAAGTACCAGGCTGAGTGTAAACAAGCCAGATATTTCCCCCTAGTGTTTTTCTGATTCATTTTTCCTGTAAATTTATTGTTTAAAAAAAACTAGAGAGAATTGCTTTTGCAACCAAAACATAGCTCAGCTATCCCTTATACCATTTATCTTAATTACATAAAAGGTGGCACTTTAAAGCATCCTGACGATGTAAGACCTGAACCCTCTTTTCAAAAGCAGTTTGTGGTTCTGGGTGCTAACATCTGACCTGAGAACAGGAGCGCTGTGGAGAAGCTGGCTCTCTCCGATGGAACTGTTCCTGGAATCACCTATTTATGGCAGTGCTCGATGAACACGGTATAAACGACAAACCTTTTTGTTTGCAGATGATGAAAGCCATGAACAAATCCAACGAGCACGTTCTAGCGGGCGGAGCGTGCTTCAATGAGAAAGCAGACTCGCATCTGGTGTGTGTTCAGAATGACGACGGGAATTACCAGACGCAGGCCATCAGCATCCATAATCAGCCAAGGAAGGGTGAGAACAGGGGTTCACAAGGAGGCCGTTCCCTCCTGGCACTCCGCATGACTTCTTTGCCATTCGTGTTACCGTTCCAGCATGGGACTTGGTGAATCGGTCAGAACTGGGTTTGTCTGCGTTTCATTTGCAGTTTCTCTTAGACATTCAGAGAAAATAGTTCTGACTGCTGGCGTTACCGAATGGGCAGCTTTCGGAGTTAGACATGCAACACGAGCCGTGGTCATGCGTTGTTCTGTCTGCCCTTTACCCCCCTGGTGTTTTATTCCCTTGCAGAATCCATGGTCTCAGAGGGCACACTGTGCAGCTTGCATCTTGTGTACAGTCCACATCGCGCTTCTCTAGGTCAATGGTGCTGTTCTGAATTTGTCTGAGAGCTGTTCTAGCAACCTCATAGATCAAGCAGACATAAAATAAAGCACATAACAGCTTAGTCCCTTGTAAATTTGGCAATGCTGCTTGCACAGGGCAGCTCAGGACTTGGGGTGCTCCAGAGGTCACAGCGCTGTAACTGGCTTAGGCAACACCTCTGCATGAACAGCGACAGCTCTTTGGCATTACTGGAGACTACAGGTGAGGTTGTGGCTGCCTGTGCTTGACCTGAACTGTGTGAAAGGAGGAGGATAAGATTTAGTGTGAGAGAAAGGTAGGAGTAACCACCACCAGCAGCATTTTAATAAGGCACCTTCAAGAAACTCCTTGGGTTCACCTCATTTAGACCATCTAATTTCCAGGCTTTATTTTTGTTAAGAGTAGGCTGAAAGGCTGCAGCAGCTGTGTGCTGAGTATTTAAATGTTGCGGTTTGGGGAAAATTTCTGGCAGAGGCATTTATACTATTGCCAAATGGGACCAAGTGAGGCAGAGGCAAACTTTCATGTTTTGCAAGTATCCCCAGTCACTCCAGTGCATGTACTGGCATGGGATGTCACTCGGCACTGATAGTCTTCTCTGGCTTTTGTTCATTTTACATATGGGACAAGAGGGATTTCCAGCAGGAATTTCATTATGCTTACTGGTCATTTAAGAGAATTTTACTTTAACTCAGGTGGCTTTGGGCTGTGGCCTACCAGTGGGTTGATGTTAGTGTGATCCATAAACAGCTCACTCACAGTCTTTGCCAGCTGCGTGGGAACGTTTAGAAGTTAATTATGTACTTGGTTACCCAGAATTATTAGTCCTGAAACTTAGAGGTGTATATGAGGAGAGGGAGTGATGAAGCATGAGCATTCACTAAGGCTCACAAAAACGGTTGTCCGGTTTAGGAAGTAACTGGGTGATTTCCCCTCCATGTCCAAGCCTGGGATGTGCATTAAAGTCATCATAATTCTAAGCAGCATTTGTCCGGATTCAGATTAATGACCTCTCTGGATGATAGAGCTGTGATACCTGATTCTTGTGCGAGGCATTGTTTTGACAAAAGCCTCACTAAATCACTCCTGTTGTTGTTGCAGTGACTGGTGCCAGCTTCTTTGTATTCAGCGGAGCTTTAAAATCCTCTTCAGGCTACCTTGCCAAATCCAGTATAGTAGAAGGTAAGAACTGAACTGCTTGTTAAAAACGCGCTGCTTCCCTCTTAGCACAGCTCAGCTCTGTAGTTATCAGGGCTCTTCTGTTGTGCCTTGGGCATTTAAATCAGACTGCTGCTTCAGCTTTATCCTACTTTTTAGAAAAAAAAAACAAACCAACGTCTCCTTTAATGAGGAGGAACTTGTCCTGATGCTGTAGAACAGGGACACAAGAAAATGAGGGTGAGATGTGAAATACCTGGCCTGTGAGCCTGTGATCAGTTCACTGGTTTGGCTTGAATGAGGAAATTGTGAGCCTGAGGAGTACGGAATGTGGAATCCACCGACCAGGAGAGGAAGCTCTGCTGAGCCTACTCTGTTCCCAAATAGCTCTGCGTTATGCAAGATTGTGAACGTGCATTGTTTATCTGCTCCTGTGTGGGCAGATGAGAACATGGCAAGTTGAGATTGTTGAGCTGGTACCTCTCTGATTTTGTTTGTTCTTTTTTTAGCAGTTGTCATATCACAGAAATAAATGCTGTGTACACTGCACTGGAAGCAGCTATTGCTTCTTAGCTCAGCTACAAAACGTTGTAGTCTAAGCTCACCGCAGACGTGACAGTGCAGGCAGTAGTGTTTAAGTGTCTTCTTCACAGTCTGAGTGAGGTATGTAAGAAGCTGATGCTGCAGTCAGCACAGCACCGCTTGCGAGCAGCAGCTGCGAGCGTGCAGTCCCTGGGTGAGTGGTCACCAGGGCTGAGGAGCAGCCCTCTCTGTAAGGCAGTGGATGTAGGTCATGACACCATTTTCTGTGTCTAAAAAAATAGAGGTACGGGTGCATTTGGGAAAGGAGTCTGTACACCGGGCAAATGTATCATTCCCTAGTTATTTCTGCAGTAATTTAGACTGAGCCAATCCAAATTCTGTACCTTTGGCCGCTGTCAGGCAAGTGTTGACTTCTCTAAGCTCTGTCACCACTGGGGTGCTGCTTCTGGTGCCAGCGGCGGTGATAGCTGAATGGAGGGGGGTCACACGGGGTTTCCGAGGGCTGCCTCCAGCAGCTGTCCAGTTTGGAGGCAGATGGCCTCAGTGGTTGCTATAGCTGGCTTTACCTGGCGGATGGAAATCACATTGTCCTGTGGTTTCCCTGGTCAGGGCTCATCAGTGCACGTCTTGAGAACCTTCAGAAATGGTCTTACGTAGTGTTGCTGCCTAGGACTCTTGAAATAGATGTTCTGTTGCAAAAAGAAGAAGGGTGTTTCTTTCTTTTTTTTATATAGGCTTTATTCACTGTGGCTTATCTTGGCTTATGAGGATTTCTTGGTTCCCTAGATGGAGTAATGGTCCAGATAACTGCTGAGAACATGGACTCTTTGAGGCAGGCCTTGAGAGAGATGAAAGACTTCACCATCACTTGTGGCAAAGTAGATGCCGAAGATCCTCAGGAACACGTTCATATTCAGTGGGTAGACGATGATAAAAACTTTAGTAAGGGGTAAGTAAAGGAGCAATCACTTGACATTGAACGGCGACTGACTGTATTTGTTAAAAATTTTAATTGATTGTACTAAGGTGCACGAGTCTCCAAATCAATAGGAATTACAAGTTTGTGCCTCTATTTTGAGTGATAAGATGCAATTAAATGTAATGAAAATGGAATTGAGATACCAGAGCTTTGGGGCATCAATTTAGAAAGTTGTCAGCGCTATGGATTTTTTGCCATTGCTAATATCCAGTTATTGGAAACCACTGATCTGTCTCCAGCACTCAGCGCTGAACCCAGCGTGTTGTGGTCACTTAGCGCTCCTGCTGCTTAGCTTGCATTAAGTAGTGCTGGAAATAAAAATTGCTGAACACCAACAGTATATTTGGATGCTTGCTAGTTAAGCCAAAAGAAAGGTACTTACTTAATGGCAGTAAAGTGCTGTTGTGATGGGTACAGTGTGCAAGGACTCGGTATGTTGGAAGAAGGCTGCTTCTGCAGTTGCAGGCTCTCTGGGTCAGTCTTAGGTTCTGTAATTAAGTTTTCCTGAGGTTACAAATGATTAAAAATCCACAAAACGACTCATTGCTGTGTTTGCACCTTCTGAGATCTCAGCTCTGGTGCAAAGCTCTGTTGAAAAACCTGCAGGAAGGTCCTTCCTGCACCTGGTTTGCGGGTATGGAGCAGGGCCGGTGTCAGGGGTAGGAGCTGCAGGGGACAGCAGGGAGCACGCTGCCTCTTGGCTCGTCCCTCCTGCTCACCCCAGAGGAGCCCGTTCCCGAAAGGCTGGTCACAGTTAGCAGCTGTATTCAAGATCAGTGGTTTTGGCACCTTGAGAGAAGCCTTCGGGTTCCCTTCTGAGGCCGATGTTGCTCTGTGCCCCATGAAGCTGCTGTGGTCCGTTGCTGGGCAGGAGCAGTTCAAATTGCAGAACTCTCAGTTATGAAAAACCCTGCAGCCAGGCCACCGGAGGATTCAGGTGTGGCAGAGGAGCTGCCCTTTGATCCTGCCAGTGCTCTTTTTGCAGCGGTCTCTGTTCAGCTGCTGTCTCCGCTAACTCGGAACGTACCCTTTTCCCTCCCTTTCACAGTGTTGTAAGCCCTATTGATGGCAAATCGATGGAGTCTATAACAAGCGTGAAGATATTTCACGGCTCAGAGTACAAGGCAAACGGAAAAGTCATTCGGTGGACAGAGGTGAGTCAGTCACGTTGGGCTGCGTGTAAACCAACACTTGGCGTTTGAGCTACCTTCTCCAAAAGGTTGCAAGTTCAAATATCCGCGCTGTGGCAGAAGTCACAGGCAGGCACTGCTGGCACAGCTGCTGTCACCTGGGACTCTGCCAGCGCACAAATGCCAACGTTAAAAGACTTCTTCAAGTGTTTGGCTTAACCTGCCCAGGAGGAACCAAGTTACTCACGCTGCACCTTGTCCCCCTCATGGCCTTTTCTCCCAGGTCAGCTGGGCTCAACAGAGACAAGTTCAGTGACAACAGTAGCACAAGTTTTCAGGCTGGGATGGCTTCTACTAAAAAGGTGACTTTTCTGAGATTAACATCTGTTTAAAAGGAGGTTTTTATTAAAAGCCATGCGCAACACACAGTGAAGCTTTTGACCAGAACTCAATGGTTCTTTTTGAGAACATGACTATTTAAATCTTTCTTTTGAATTTTTTTTTCCCCTAAGGTGGCTTGTCTTCAGGGGCTTTTGCTGGTCTTCCCCGAGCAGCTCTTCTTTAAGCCTTCATCTGTAAAAAGTTTAAATGGCATCTCAGTAACCTTATTTTCTGGAAAAGCCAAGTGTTACGTCCTGTGTTAACTGTTTCCTTCAGGTGTTTTTCCTGGAAAATGATGAGCAACATAATGGTCTGAGCGACCCGGCCGACCACAGCAGACTGACGGAAAACGTGGCAAAGGCTTTCTGTTTAGCGCTCTGTCCTCACCTGAAGTTGCTGAAAGAAGACGGAATGACTAAGCTCGGTCTGCGCGTTACGCTTGACTCCGATCAAGTAAGTCTTGAACAGTTTCAGTTCGTCTGAGGGGTTGTTCCCTTGTTTGTTCCCCAGGAGGGAACACACCACTTCGGCCATTGGTTAAAGACGTACCAGGAGCAGATGCTAATCTAGTGGTGCTGCTGTTTGGTGTTTTGGGCCATCTGTTAGATTTGGACAGCTCGTGCCTGGCCTGAATGAGCACCAGGCTTGACCCCCATATGCCACTAGCAGTACCTGCTCTGTAGCTGGAGACCTGCGAGCTGCAGGCCTGCCGTGTGCTCCAAGAAGACTCTGAAGCGGCCTTTCACCCGAAGTTACAAACAGGAGCGTATTAAATGTATTCTTGGGTGGGCAGAAAACACGGCTCACCAGCAGGGCACGCTGCGCATGAGGCAGAGAAACAGATGGCAGGTCCCCTCCAGAGTGCTATATGAGCAGAGCCCAGGGTCTCCTGGCAAGACAGCTGGCCTTGCTGTGGAGCGGCCGTGTTCTTAGCTTCAACCAGCTTTTAAATGCTGCGTGACTTAATCTGATAATGCAGGGTGCGGTTCCTGCTGATCTGAAGGATCCGCTTTGACAAAGCGGTAGAAAAAACCAGAGGCTACTTTTGTGTCGGCAGCTACTGGGAATATAGAGAACAAAAACAAGTGGAAAAACGGCCTTAGCGCCTGCTAGATCCTGTTCAAGTGCCCAGCTTCCCTGGGCAGAGGCGCCTCACACAGCTCGGCCTCCTGCACTTTCCTTACTGCCCGTCAGTCGCAGCCCCGGGTCCTACTCTTGGTGAAACCCACTCTTACTTTGTATTTTTTAGGTTGGTTATCAAGCTGGGAGCAATGGACAGCCACTGCCCTCTCAATACATGAATGACCTGGACAGTGCCTTAGTTCCAGTGATTCATGGAGGGGCATGTCAGCTGAGTGAGGGGCCAGTCATAATGGAGCTCATCTTTTATATTCTGGAAAACATCTCCTAAGAGGACTTCATTTTCTGTTCAGACCTGTTCCAGCAGCAGTTGTATCTGAATCATTTGCACTTTAAAACTGGAAAATTAAGCTTTTGTTAACACTATTGGGGAGAGGGGGGAGGCGGGAGGGACAGTTGTTCCATAATTCTAAATCTTCTATGCATTGTCAACAAACAGAGGATCAGGGCAGCTGCTCTACTACAACATGGCTATGCTATCCTTGCAGCTACTACACTTCTGTTACTGTTTAGAAAAAAAATGCTCATGTTTAAAGACTTACGGTCATGTACTCTAAATGCTCAAACGGGTGCAAAGATCGCTGGGGCGTCAATAAAAAGTGAAACTCCACTCTTGTACTGTTTGTAGCTGGACGTGTAAGAAACCAATCAAAACCTCCATTCTGACCTCATCATAATGCCGTTTGTGGTTATTCTGTAGACATTAAAAAGTAACGTTTATATTATTTTGACCAGATCATTGGTTGAAATATGTTTGGAGTAGCCCTTGAGAGAGATGGAAAGATGACCAGCCATGTGTCTGTGCGTCCGAGCGAGCAGAGGGCAGGCGGCGTTGTGGAAACGGCAGTTCTGGGTGGAATAGGCTAGTTTGCTTTTTTCCTCTGCTTCCTATAAAAACCTGTCACCTCGGCAGCTTTCTAGAATCTAACAAACAGCTCTCCCATTCGGTACTTTTGTTTACAAATTCGTATGAAGCAGAGGAAACGTTAGCCCTGAAGTGCAGTTATATCTCATTCCCCTGCCTCAGGAGGTCCTGCTGTCTGAAGGGAAGGAACAGCCAGAGCAGCTTCCAGCCTCCCCCCTGCTGTTTGCTGTAGCGAAGCGCCAGTGTCGCGTCCTACGAGACAGCTCGCACGTCATGTTAGCAGCACCGCGGAAAAGCTCACCTGTGCTAGAAGTAGGGAGCGGCTGTTTTGCCACGTTTTCAGGCTTTCCGGTCAGCTCTGAACACCTGCACTTGAGGCAGTGCTCCTGGGCTCACCTGAGAGGGCTCGAATAAGGAAAGCAGCTGCTCACATCTGCCACAGCGGTGTGAGGCTGGAACTGAGAATCGGCCGGAGGGACTGTGCTGCTGCATTCGTTAGAGCTGCTAGCCAGAAGAGGTTTGGTTTGCTGAGCCACAGCAAACTGGGGCCCTCCTGGGAAGAGGAGCGAAAGGCTTCTCTTCCCAGCAATACAGAACATTAACTGGGGAGGAGAGGGGCTGAGTTCCAGTGAACGCAGCATCTCAGCCCTTGCCCAGGCCCTGCCCGCAGCAGTTCTGCTGGACGCAGGGTTACGGGGGTCTTGCTGCGCGCGAGGGGCGCAGGCGGCCTGGCAGCTGTAAGGGGGTGCCAGGCTGCGGGAGCCTGAGGCTGCACGTTAAACACACACACGCTGTGCCAGCCGGGCGAAGGGAGAGGCACCGGCACCCGCAGCAGCGTGGGCCATGGACCGAGCACAGACCGTGCACAGGGCGCAGTTGTGACTAAACGGCTACTGCTTTGTAAAGAAAAGCAAAGTCTGACAAATCCAATAATGCAAGTCGGAGCTGCTGCCGCCCAGCCCTGCGCAAAGGCAGGCCGGTGAGGGGGGCTCTGGCGCCAGGGCCGAAAGCGGGCCAGCAGAGGTAGCACACTACTCCACCTGAAGGGTACGTGTCGCAGCAGTGACACCTTCCCACTGGCATTTGGGAAGAGGCGGCTGGCTAAACGCAGCTCACGTGGCAGTTCCTGGTGGACAAACCTGAAGCCATTACACAAGCACTAGCCCTCTGTGGTGTCCGTGCGGCGGAGCAGGACGAGGGGCCTTTCAGCCTCCCCTCCGCAGACGCGGGACACAGCGCAGCACCACGTGGTGTAGGCGAGTCAGTATCTGGAAGAGCATTCCATAGACTAAGTCATCATGTTCCTCCTAGAGCCTGCACTCCAGCTTTGCCACAGCAACGGCTTTCCAGGTTCCTTAGTTGCATTGTTAGCTCAGTAATGCCGTAAAAGAGGTGAAAAAAACCCTTTATCTTCTCTTTGTTTGCCCCAGAAGTCTTCTAGGTTTGGATTTTGTTTGTGCAAAACACTATCAACCGGTAACTGACAAGTCTGCTTCAACCATAGCCTTTTAAATGACCTTAATTACCATGTTGTTAAGAAATGAGTACTTGTTTTAGAAAAAAAAAAGAAATTGTACTTTTAAAATTCAGTTAGTTAACACTGCAAAAAAACTGCATATTATATTTTTATTTTCAACATGTAGTTTTGTATATTAAATTTATTGAAATTAAAAACTAAACACTGTATTGTCTTCATCTGCTCAGAAGACAGAGGCAGTGCTGCCTTACTTGTCTGGACTCTTGTCTCTCTACAAACTCGCTCTACGTAAAGAGCTGCCGCAGGACCCGACTCCCTGCGCAGGCACGTCCTCGCCTCTGGCGTCAGTCGCTTCTGTTCGCTCACAGAGATTTAAAAACACAAACATATTTGGTACCATTTTTTGTACGCTGCTGATGAAAAGCATTCCTGAAAATAGTCCTAATCCGGTCTTCTCCGTGACAAAGAGCGGCTGTTTTCCCCGTCACCTGGAAGAGCTGTAAAAGCCTAGTCCTGTAACAACACAAGGGACACGGGGGAAGCAGCAGAGTCTAGCATCCTTTTTTTTTTCCCTCCTTTTTTAAACTGACAAAAAAAAAAAGAACAAGGCTGAAGGCACAGTACGCGGCCGCGCTGCAGAGGC
Source organism: Eurystomus gularis (assembly GCA_013400335.1). Classification (NCBI taxonomy): domain Eukaryota; kingdom Metazoa; phylum Chordata; class Aves; order Coraciiformes; family Coraciidae; genus Eurystomus; species Eurystomus gularis. The sequence continues at coordinate 42,990 of VZZY01009380.1, forward strand.
AGCGCAGCAAGCACGGCAGCAGCTGGGAGCCAGAACAAAAAGGCAGCTCTGTAAACACCGGCTGCTACGGAGTCTCGCGTTCTTCTCTTCTGAAAGGCAACATCCCGCTGCGCTGGCGTCGCAGCAGCACGCGTCGAGGAGGGACACACCGCTGCTAGACAGATCGCTGCCCCAGTTCTCTGTTTTAGGAGACAAACCAAACCCCACACAGAGCGTGGTAGGAGAGAACAGAAGCAGCAGTAGCGGGCTGGTCGCTGGAGCGCACGGGCTGCTCGTACACGTGCAGGAATGACTTCTAGCAAAGCTCTCGCCGGGGACTTGGCTGAAAAGTTTCTTGCGCTGCTTTGGGGAGTTCTTAAGGAGCTAAACTTTTCACCCGCCGCTGTGCATAGTTACTGTAACATTCATCCTGGTGCTAAGTTAGTAATCCCACGTTAAGGCAGTTCTGTCTATTTTGCGTAGACTAGTAACAATCCCCTGCAGCAGCACATTTCCAGAGCCTTACATTTGCCTCGACGTTATTATAAGCAGTGTGGCTGTTACCAAAATAGACATTAGGTTCAGTAGTGCATTCATTTAACATCTTTGGTGCTTGCAGCTAGCAGCATCTTTCTACATATGTTCATCCCACTCCTCTGAACGTTCCAAGGGATCTGGGGGAAAAAAAAAAACCAAACAACAACCCCCAGGATTACTCAGTGCAGTACTGAACGGACGGTCACAGTTCAAGGTCACATTATATGTAAGATGCTGACATGAGTTTTCTGGATGGTCAACTAGAAAAATAATGGAGCAAAATTTTTAAGCTCTAGTGGCCGAAAATACTTTATGTGTCCAGTCATGGCCCAGGGCGAGGTTGTTACTTCAGCTACAGCCATCAGACGTGTCCCTCACAGTCAGCTGTGAAGTTCACAGGCAGCCTGACTGACCTCCCTGGCTGCAAAGGAGAAATCACTGGACAAGCAGAACCTTTGGTGCTACAGATTCAGCCTTGGGCACTGAAACAAGGCTTCTCAATCTGTAAAACCTACCACAATTTGGAAGCAAAGGTGTGGCCAGCAGGTGATGTCGCCGTGAAGCTGATGAATGAAAGCTTCACTGCTGCTTATAAAGGCAAAGTAAAACACGCTAAGGAAGAGGGAGAACAGAGACTTCAGGAGCTCGAGCAAAGGAAGAGGGATTACTCGTTAGAAACTTTGCATTTGTACATCATCTGTTTTCCACGAGAAAAAGTGAGGTTTGATCCAGGCTCCTATAGCAAGGTCCTGGTCCAGGAGGAGGGCTCCAGACGCTGTCACAGCACAGTAAGTACCTGCTCGGAAGGGATCAAACACGGTGACACCCCTGCCACTAACCCTGTGACCGCAGCAACTTGCACACGCACCAAAGGGAGCCCTGACTGTCCCTAGCGAGTTCGTGTCCTCTCTGGGAACATGAGCCACGGGAGAAGCAAGGGCCTAAAGTTGCAGGATATCGATGATTGTGTCCAACTAACTGGAATTTCCTTCAAACATCAGACACACATAAAAGTGGGCAGAATTAGAGATTCCCCAGGCAGATGGGCTTCTGGTACTTAGTAACTTTACATAGAGAATCACTTTTTAAAAAGACCCCCGAATGTCTGGTATTTATTTGCTTTTGGTATTTTTAAGAGGGGAGAATGTGTGATACCTAAAGAGCAGAGCACGCAAAAGGAGGAGAAGCTCCAAAATCAAGCAGTTTCCGTAGAGGCTGGCAAGCAGAGCAAGCCCACCTCTTTTTCATCCTCTAATACACAGCCGCTTCAGCAGCACACAGCTCCTCTTCTGTGAGCACAGCAGGCACCGCACGCAGACTGCGGGTAGCCTGTATTCAGCTGCACGTTCCTCCCTGCTCAGAAGTCTCCAGTATCCAGAAGAAAGCCTGTCTCCAATAGTTTCCCTTTCAGATGAAGTCAAGCAGGACAAATGAATGCCCTGCTCTAGCTTCTGGTAGGGGAGGAAGGATCCTCGCTAACTGAAAGGTGTTTTGCTAACACTAGGGATGGACAGAACACCCCCTCCCTCCCAGAAAGGACTCATCAATCTTATTTTCTAACTATTATTCTAAATAAAGGTGAGGCTGGAAGTGCTCCCTGTATTTCAAGTGACTGTGAAATGGCATCTCTGATGAACAAACTCATCAGAGGTTCTGTAACCTCATTTCTGAAATTATGTCAACTCACCGCTACAAATATGAAGATGAATGGTCTCAAAGCCAGAGCTGGGTAATTAGGTCAATGTCAACAAAAGACATTATTCAAGCAGAGTTTATCTGTGGCCCTGTCAAGTTCTGGCCAGACCATCTTTAGATGCAGCATTCATACCTCAGATGGGACTAGTGTTCAAGGACCAGCCAATTTTCCGTAATTGTTTGAAGATCTTGACCACTGAGGGGCTCCCTGAGTCTCACTTTTACCTCCAGTTTCCCTCCAGTGGGCTTTCTGCCATCAAAAATCTGAAAAAGGAGAGCAGTTAGCGCACATATGAATGATAACGTCAAACTATAGTTCCTCAGGCAACCAAGGGCTTTATTTCCCCATGACTAGAAGATGACCGAGATCACCTGCAGGTGAAGGCAGCGTTGGGACCTGTCGCAGCCATGTGCCTCCCCAGATTCCTAGCTCAGCAGAGCAGGTTCCCCACAGTCCCTGTGCCCACCAAGGGCCGGAAGTACAAATGGACTCCACAGCAGCTCAGAAGACACTAAGTGCAACCGTGTCCTGAGCGGGTCTGTGATGCAGCCCAAGGGATTATTCTTTTTCAGGTACCCCACAGTGGTCTCCTACTGGACCGCAGCTCTCTATCCACTCTGCCAGTCTTTGCTCAACCCTTTGATCTGTCAGCTACCAACACCAATAATTTTAGGAATCACCTGCATTTCTGGTCCTGACAAAGAAAACCCAATACAGAAAACTGGCAGAAGAGAGCCCCCAGGAAGTCCCCAGAACTGTCACAGCTAAGACAAGCTTCAGGAGAAGGTAAGACAAAGAACAGCCCATTGTTTCTGGGACTCATCCAATCCAAAACTGTCACCTCTATACACACACATTTATGCGAACATTAATTTTCCTTCTGTGTTCAAATACTCACGAGAAGAACACAAAGGAAACTTACCTCGATGATCTCTCTAACTTCACATTCCGATTCCAGCTTTTCCAGTTTCAGGTGTGCTGTCCCCACTTGCTTGTCACTTCTGAAAAAGGACCTGTTCCAAAGAAATCTTCCTGAAGTGAAGGGGCAAGGTTTTTCAGGACATCAGAGAGCAAGCTCAGGGCTCATCGCTACTTGGCCCATCACCGCATCCCGGAGGGCTGCTCAAGACACGCTACTAGAACACAACACACCAGGGTGCAAGGGGCCAACCCTTCAGGGAACTCGACTGCAAGGGCAAGATACAGAAGTAATCATTTTTAAAGTATTCTCTTGCAACCAAATTAAAGATGAGGACCTTGTGAAGACAAACGATCAACTAAACTACTACAACATCCGGCAGCAGCTTTCGTCCCCGCGCAGGGCAACAGGAAGGACGGCCAGGACAGACAGCAATCTCCTGCAACGGGCTGTTTAATAGAACAGGCTGAAAAACTTCCCAAGGAAGTCACATCTCTGGTCAAAACAAACATTTCACAGGCACACGCTGGTTTTGGCAAACTGCTTATTAGGAAAAAGTCACATGAATCGCTCTGTTCCATTCTGACAAATCAAACCCCTCAATTTCAACAAGAACGTTTCCTGTCAGCTATTGTTTTGATTCACCTTCACACTGGTCGTTTTAACAGTCAAGAACTATCATTCTAGAATTTCTAGTCTGCTGAAATTAAACGCAGAGCATTTTCATCCTGCAAGGAAAACAGGAAACGTTTCTCTGCTCCAGTCACCTGTTTAACAGCTTTATCAGCAAGCGATCCAGGTGCACCTTAACAGAGGCAGTTGGTGCCATCCTCATCCAGATGAACTCCTCCAAAAGGCAACCGCTAAGACTAAAGCACATTAGTTCCATGGAAGCGTTCAGCTCAAAGCACTGGATTTCTTTGCCTGCCTCCAAGCTTCTCCCGCAATCACTTTCCAAAAGGTTTGATAAACTACTAAAATCTAGAGATTCTGCAGGCAGGAAAGCCAACCAGCCATGTCTGTCATGTTTTAGACAGGAAATCTGCCAAGAATCCAGAAGCTTCCTTTTTCATGCCATTCTAGTTAGGAAAAAGCCAAGCAAGCAAACCAACGAACATACAAAAAAACCCCAACCCCGAAACATCCACCCTTCTTCCTATCGTCACTGTTACCAAGTGAGACTTGACATAAGCAATGAAAACTCTGAAGATTATTATATGGAGCCTCAAGATGGTGTCCCCTGTGGCAACAGTCACCAGTGTATTAATGCTGACAGCTTCCAGGTGAACATCTGTGAAGCTCATTGTCTAAACTCTCTGAGTGGAAAAGGAACAAAGTTGTTTCCTCACACTGCTTCATTTGTGTGTTCTCCAAACAGCAGGGTAAGGAACCTGTCGCGCACACTTCACCCTCAATTTCTGGCGTGTGTGTTCAGAAACAGCCTCAGGAAAGCTATGGCTCATACAGCACCTAAGTCTCTACAGAGGAGGAGGACAGTGGGCTGGTGCCATCAGCCCAGGCTGCAGTGAGCTCACAGCAGGGAGCTCAGACACCTCTAGATGACAACCTCAAGGGCTGATGGTGCTGCCACCAAACACGGTGCCTATGAATTCTGTGGACAGAAAGTGTGGAAGACCAACCCACATATTGGTCCTTCTGAAGATGAGATTCTATTCTCCCTCAATGGACTACAGTAGACTCTCCAAATCATTTAGAAATGTTTGGAAAGCTACATCACCTGCTAGAATACTTCCTTTACTTCACAAGCACCTTCAAATGAGGAAGGATTACATAATTGTACCGCAGTATGTTGGACACTGCTCATGAACTTCAAAAGAAAATCAGCAATTCTACTTGCTGAATTTTTTAAAGACATTTTTCCATTCTATAATTTAAGAAACAATAAGGACTGGTTCATCCCTGATCAGCTCCAGGGGCTCTGCAGTGAAGAGTGTGAACTTGCTCTAGGCCCTGGCTTCAGAAACAGCTCTGGGGACACCTCCTTTTATCTTCAGAAGCTTTTAGGGCAGGGTTAAGGAGAGATTTTTCCAAAGGAAAAATACATTGCTAGGTTTTTACTTAGAAAGTGTTTTTTACACTGAAGTTTAATATTTATGACCTAAAACAAGTCTCCTTTGCTCGCTGACAGAAAATAATTCTTGGGAGATGGTCAAAGAACTATCAGAGACCCTAAAACTACAACATCTGCGTGCATTTCGGAATGCATTACTCATTTGTAATCTTACAGAAAGACAGGGAGCAGACAGTCTTTAGAAAAGAACCTGGATCACTTAACCCTCTCCTTTCTCCTGAGGAGATGGCCAGGGGAAGGGGACCAGTGGGCAGCTTTTCTTCTCTCCTTCCCTGTTGCTATTTGCCCAGGGGAACTGCTGCCCCACCACCGCAATCCAGAAACAAGCACGTATTTAACTTGTTAGAGTCCTTCTGAGAACATTTTAAAAAAACACATCTCAGAACCAGAAAAGAGACAACCTGCCCAGATCTTTTTGCTAATCTTTGAAAAGGCTTCAAAGAACAATTTGGAGCAGGCATAAAACTCATGAATCACTGGAGAGAGTTTCCCGATGGGTGAACTTAAGCCTGAGCTTAGGCCTTAAAAACAAGCAGAGCTGCAGCTGGTAAGGGAACGGGACACGTCCCAGATGTGCAGTGGTTCTAAACAAATGCAAACACCTCACAGTTCTATGCAAAAGAGGCAAGGCCTCTAATGATGAAATCTTTAACAACAGAGCGGTGGAGCAGTCGGGACTGACACAGAAGGAGTAAGAACATCAGCTTTTGCTTCAACAGATATGCAAATGGAATATCCGAAGTAAAGCCAATGGGACTTTAGCTCACAAATTAAAACATCTCCAACTTGAAAAGCCATCTTGGAGAACCTATGGATCATTTCTGCACGTTCCAGTAATAGAAACAAAGAATATTGCAAAGAGCCATCGAGACAGAACCAGGTGATTTAACATCCCATCCAAGTCATGGGTCACAACCAGCCAACGCGGTTATTAGGGAATAACAACCGCTCCGATTTTGAATTGGTAACAAGCCTAAAGCAGGATAATTTCCCTGAACAGTACCAACTGTTAACATCCATCTCATCATCCTGATCTCCAAGATGAGGGGACTCTGTCTCTCTCAAGACAGTCTAACAGTTTGCTAGCAGCATTTCGTAAATACTGTAAGATCCTCAGAATGAAGTACAAAAACACAACACTAGTTCTGACATTGTCTTGTCATCTGCTTTACTGCTGTGCATGTTCTGCTGCCACTTGTACTTCATTATTCTACAAAGTTATCCCATATAACATTTAAATCTTCTAGTCCTGATGACTAAACCCAAACTGGGTAAGAATCAAAACAATTTGAAGTTGAATCATCAGCTTCTTAGTCCCATCAATTCCTCTTAATACACTAATCCTCAACTGATCCATCAATGATGGATCAACTTCATGGAAATTCTGCCTTTTTTTGACCCCCACAGGGGAAGATACAGAGCTCAGGCACAGTTTGAAAGGAGCTCTCAGACCCGAGAACTAGACAACTCTTTATTGCTAGCTTAATGATTTGTGCTTCAAAAATTTCAACTACACCACTCTTTTCAACTGTTACCAGAGAGGCAAAGAGCAAGGAGCAAACTGTGCACTTACCCTTTATGAAATACTTCAAATTTAATTCCTTTGGACCGAATTGCTCGCCGGAAACCTCGGTGATTTCGGTTGATGTTCAGCTTAAACAACTGGTTATATTCTACAGTTAGGATACAGAAAAACGGAAGAAATCTGTGAAAGTCAAGCTGTGTGCAGTGCTCTATCGCATGCACGTACCCAGACCTCTGTTCATCTCAGTTGGGCCCGCACGTGAGACACCTCACATCCATGTGAACCTCCTTCTCCGGAGGTTATTTTGGCCCTTAACAAGCGAGTGTCCCTGGGCAACAGTTCATCTCTGTCATCCCCACGTTACAGGGACAGAAACCAAACTGCAGAAAACCCAAATTGTCATGAGGAGGTGACAGCAAGTTAGTGGAGAGCCACAACTGGAGAATCTGGGTCTTTCAGTGATGAGACAGTGTCCGTGGCTAGGAGAAAGGTACAGTAAGGAAAAAGCACAGGGAGGCTGGAAGGACTGGGGAGTGGTGTTTTGATGATGTAATCAATACTATTTTAACACCAGTTTCATTAATGAGGGTGACAAGAACCATGCCACAGGACACCTCTGTATGAGAAAGCCCCTCAACATTGTACAACTCATGTTCAAAGACTGTATCTGCTGTGCTCTGCAGGGCAGTCGGCTCTGCCTGTCAGCCAGGGAACCCAAAATGTCACAGCTCAGTGGCTGCTCACAAGTGCAAATCAAGTTATTGAAAGACATGGAACAGTTTGCAGTATCTGAGCTTCGGGGCTTCTACTCTTAACAGAAAATATATATAAACTCTAAAGATACATACATATATATATATATCTTTTGAGATAAATTCACAGTCACTAATTTGGATACTGAATTCAGAGTTGTTTTGATACTAGCTGGCTGCTTACTGCAAGAATTGAAAAAATAACGCAGCAATAAACCAAACTCAGAGTGCAAGATGATTAAAAAATGTATGCTGAGTCTAACGCCGGTATTCACTGGCTAGGTACACAGGGGTATTTTTCAAAGGCTACAAAGAAAATATTTTAGTTGGTTTCAAGACACATGATCAGAAAAAAAAAATAATCTATTTCTGCAATGCTGCTTTGTCAGGTTTAGAAATGTTAGCTGATTAGAAAAAATCATGACAGAAATGGCAATCTCACAAGACACAAAACCCGACTGAAAAAGATCTGATCCGTGGAGATACTAAAATTAATAGTTTAACTTATTTAATGAAGCAAATGTATTCATTTGGCCCATCTCCCAGCAGGGCTAACAGCGACAGCCGGAGCATGACGGGTACCTCGATGATTTCACTAATTCCTAACACAGTAACTACCACCAACGTTGGGATGGGGGTGAGGAAGCTGCCAGCACAGCTGGACTCCACCCTCCACCAAGCCCTGTCATAAGAAAGAAGAAGAAAGGGTGGTGGGAAGCCCTCTGGCCTGATTCACAGGATTCAACTGGCCTGTGCTCTCCTGTGATCCTAAGGTGCCTTTTTTTTTTTCCCCTCTGTCCCGGAGAAAGTACTAACCTGGAGAATTGGTATTGTTAATTACAGGTGTTTTACTCTTTTGAGGTTGCTCCTATTAAAAGAGACACACATTACATAAAACCATCAGATACTGTTTCCAAACACAGAGTAGTAACCATTTTTATTACAGCTCTTTTTTATACCTATACAAGAAACAGGACGTTTTAGGGGGTTATCTGGATGGTAAGAAGAGCCATGGTACATCCAGGACTAAAATATTTGGATTTCATTGTGGTAGCAAGTATAATACCAGATAAAAAATAAGCCAAAACATTACATTAAAGAGAAGAGCCACAGATAAGCTACACGGGCACACTCAATTCCATCCAATCATCATAAAGTCACTGACTGCGGCTGTTAAACTCTGTGATAAACCATGCCCGTTCCACGACACAGTAATTCTGTTCCTTCTGCATTAGTTGGAATAATAAGCTACACAAGGAATTCATCACAAATCATTCAGGGAATTGCCCTACTATTATTTTGCCTGACAATCAATCTGCCACCAAAATGAATTAACTTTTAACCTAAAGCAGAGTACAAACTAAATCTCTGGGGACTGAGCAAGGACAACGTGACCTAATTATTGCAGCTACTTTTCAAAACTGAGTTCAGCTACGAAGGAGAAAGGTGGTGTTATCTGACTGCTGGCTAAGCTGTAGAGATCTGGCTTTTTTTAAAAGACAAAGCCAACTAGATTAAAAGCAACTATGCTGAGTCTGACTTATTCCCCAGAACATTATTCATACAGACCAATTCTGTTTCCAGCCACCCCAACGGGAGGGACGCCTCCATTAAGGCCTCATGTAACACAAACCTAAGCACAAACCTGATCCGACCGTCACCAATTTCCCCCAGGTAACTGAATCTAGTCCAGTGGAACTGCTGCACAATTTATTAGGAGGTAAAAACTCTGAGCTCTCAGAGGGCAAGGGTGAGTCCTGTGGGAGCAAAGATTGGTTCTGCCCTACAGAGAAAGCAGCAGAAGCCCCAGCACGTCTACTGATAGTGAGACCACCCAGCCCTCCTCAGGAGCCCTTCTTGCTCAACGGCTTCAGTATTTTTCAGACCAGAAACTGCCTTTAAAGGTGAGGGCAACAGGGTGACACAGGGGAAGTTTCAAGGGAAGAAGTAATATATACATATGTATACATATTTTTTATATACATATATATGCACATATATACATGCACATACACATAAGTATTAATTAGTAAAGTCAAGAAACTTATATGGCCTAAGTCCTTTCTCCAGATATGGACACACGTTTGCTAATTAAATCACCAACTTGCATTTATTTGATGACAAAGATGAATCTTTTCAATCCATTTCTATAAGAGATGTCCAAAAGCAATGTCTTTAAAAGCTTATTTTCTTAAAGGAATTGGACTTAGGGAGAGATCACATCTCAGGTGGCCCCTCTCCCCTAGCGGCAATTTTGCGTGTCCTTTTCTTTGGCTGAAGTGACCAGTGCGTTTGCACACCTGAAAGGACTGAACTTCTACAAATTTTGCAAACACTGAAAAGAGTCTTATTAGTGTCTTCAGGGGGCGAAGGTGGGCACAGCTTAGCCCTGTGAATGCTGCTTAGCAGTAAGCTGGTGGTCAGCCAGCCAGAGAACACGCAAGCCTGAAGCAAGCACCACACCGCGAAGTGCAAGCTGTGGGGAACATCAAGAGAAAGGGGCAGCAAAGCTCAGATCTGCAGGAAACAGATTCTACAGTTTTGAAAATGTTTCTGTTTTAAATTGAGGCAGTATGCCTAGAAGTGTTTTCCCTTTCTAGAAGAAAACCTACATTTCCTCCTGGAAGCCCTCATAAGCATAATACCAGGCTCACAGACTAAGGAACAGAAGAGCCAGGACATAAACACTCACCGCACTTGGGTACTGAAATTCAAACTTCACAAATGCATCCAAATCTTTTGGTGACACACCTGGATGAGATAACAACCAGCCAATCCAAAGAGCCAATACAGACATCTCCATTGCATCAAGAGCACCTGACTGCTTCTCCGTAGGACTCATGACCTGTCTCTTGACAACTGAAAAACCCACCCTCAAACCAAAATCCACAGAAAGCTGACATCCAGAGGAAGACAGCTACTTTTCTTAATGCTGCTGTTAGTCCTGAGACAGTCTAGCACTGATGGTTTACAATCTCCCAGAAACAAGGGACTAAAAGCAGCCACACTGGTAAGAAAGGAGCAACTCCTGTCTACTGATGGGTCAACAGACATTCAGGTGCTGCAGGGTTAAGGCAGGCACTCATAACAAAATAGGAGAAAAACATGAAACTTAAACTATGACTGAGTTATGAGTGAACCCAGGACAATTTAAAGTTCTTCCCTCTGTTAAGATGGAACCCAGATACTCTTTCTTCTTCTTTGTTTGTCTTTCTTTAGATACTGTATAAAGGTGTTCTGGGGGGCCTGAGCCTGAAATCTGGTTAATTTGTTTTAATGAGTGCTGACTACAAAGGTCTTAACTCCTGAAGTGGTCTTCAAGATAGAAAACTCATTCCCCACTACTTTCCTTGCCTACTCAGAGGAAAAATCCCACATGCCCTTTCAAGTACATACCTGGTGGAGCTGGTAGGTTTATCCCCCTGACAATAAGAAGGTGCATTTCTGTGCTGTTGAGCTCAGAAAATATCCTGTGAAAAAATAAAGACCAAAAAAAATGTGTATTCATCCCAGTAGCTCACCACCACTTGATCCACTGCCAGACCAGGATGCCATTGGTATTTGTCAGACCTTTTTCAATAGCGCACTCCCACATAGATTATCTTCATAAATTACAAAAGAGCAAGGAACAAGCACAGACAGAGGTAAAAATGTCTCTGAGGTATAGTGAAAAATGCCACAAACAAAGCCCAAAGGCAACAAGACTGAGGGAGAAATAAGAGAGGAAGGATGAGTTGCTAAAGTAGCAGAGTGTCAGAGATAAGCTGGAGATATTCTGAAAACAAAAGAGCCCAGAAGAGAAGCTAGAGAACAACTTATTTGTATTTAAGTTCAAGCATCCTTTCAGGAAAGCTGAGCCTAACCCTACGTGCCATCTGAATTTACTGAAATCCAGAATTCCCTAAAGAAGAGCTAGAAGCCAGATAACTCATTCCAGCCTGCCTGAGAAACCCCTCTGTTTGTCCACACCTTATCATTTTAAAGGTTCTTTCCTCAAAGTGATGGCTTGGAGGATCCATTCCTTGTGCTCGTGCAAGTTGTAGGATGTCCATGTCCTTTTTACAACCTTGTGCCAGTTTCTCAAACCTATAGAAAAAGGCAAACAAAAATAGAGAAGCTACACACACGCTGGAACATCAAACAGAGCATTCTGCCAGATACAGGCCATGGAGTAATCCTCTGACCAGAGGTCGGAGAGCAACTTGTGATGCAGGCCTCAGAGTTACTGACCCCCTCACATCATGGGAACCTCACCAACCTGAACCCCATCATCTTTAGCAGGGTCAGCCAGACTCAAGCCTGAAATGACCACATTGTGGGATGACTAACAGCGAATCTTACCGGGTCGTTTCTGCTATGTTTCCCAGATGCATGAATTGCTTGGAATACTGCAAACACCTCTGTCAACAGAAACAAACACAGATGCACTCAGTGATCCCTACACACAGACTCATGACTGGCAGAGTTTTGAGGCTGATGACAACGAAGTTTAAGAAAAGCCAAGAGTTCTCCCAAGTCACCCAAAACCATTCACCTCCCAGTCATTTAAAGCCAAAGGTGAGCACAGCATTTGTTTGAGCTGTTCTGCCCCATTACATTTTAACCACTTGATTTCTAGGTATAAGGTTCACCCAAGGGCTAGTCTTCATAATTGAAGTATTATTTTCAAACTTGAGTGCGCATATTTAATAGTGATAATTTGACTTGAACAAGCAGAGAATCCAACTCTGAAAATTTTCCACTTTAGGACACACAAAATCAGAAGTGTTTTAGAACAGAAACAATGATGGGATTATAATATTAAAACCCAAAGAAATGTAAAAAAAAATACAAAACAGACCCCCAAACATTTCTAATAAAAGATAAAATAGTCACCTCATGTTGGTCCTTCAGCAATTTTATGAGTTGTGCATATACTTCATCTGCTTTCTGAGACAGTCTGACATCTTCATGGTGTATGAAGATAAAATCACCCTCATCATCTGTAGGGGGTGATGGCAGCTGCAACACAAGAACACCACATGTCAGAGCCCTTACAGAAAAAACTGAAGTAGACAAAAAGCAGTCAGAATGTATGGAAAGGTCAGTCAAAGGAGATGGGTTGGTTTTCGTCTCAAGGAAATTCCAACCCAACCACACTTACACCACTGCCTGACAACTGCTTAAGTTATAAAGCCCCGCAAAGTATCTTACAGGCCTAGTTCCCTCGTTATTGAGGTCAGGAGAGCTACCACTGTGCAGTTTGGTTTCCCCATCCACCCCAAATACCAAGAGAAACCAGAGCATCACTGTATCCCATGCACCTGATCCTCATCCCAAAATGGAGTCAGGACACACCTAAGAGAGATACACGCACCCTAGGCCCAGGAACACTCCCAAACTGCATGGTTTAGGTTTGCCATTGTAAATCAAGAAGCAAATGCTTCATGGAGGCTAAATTTTCTCAAATTTAGGAGAAGCATTTGCTCGTCACATTTGAGAGGCAGCAGAGGAAATAAAACGAAACAAAAGCTAGAACAAAAATATAGGGGAAGTTCCGGGCTCACCATCCAGATTTATCACTTGAGCAAACTAACTTAATCTGAGTCAAGAAATAGTTATTAAATCATTCACTGTTTGAAGTAAGCACTTAGATGTCTAAGAACATGGAACAAAGCAGAGTATTAACAGTCCTACTAACCTTGGAAATATCAACAGGTTTGCCACATTTTGCTTGCTCAATCTTTAGGTCAAAGCTCTTAGCTGTTCTGAGATACATCTTAGCCTGTTCAAGGTTATTTCCCTTCTTTGCTTTGACGGCTGCCTTCAGGTATTGCTTCTTTCTGTTCTCCAGAAATTCCAGCTGTTCCCTAGCTGAAAAACAGTTGCATATAAACCCTCAGTCATCTGACACTGCCATGCCCCTGAAACAGGTTTATCATGTTCAGTTTATAGCCAGAAAAAGGTCAGTAAAAGTACAGATATCAAATAAAGACACTTCCTTACTGCACTTAATTGTTTCTTGGCCAGTTTCAATTTCACGTATCAGAAAAAGAAACAAAATTCCTTTTATTGTGGCATCCTTCATCAAAAAACCTCATAGCACTTCACGAGTGTCGTAGTAGTAACTACAGCCCCTCATCTGCAGGCAGGAGACAGACTCCAGTGCAGCTGATTGGTCCAAAGCAAAAGCTGAATTCAAACTTTCAGCTTGACATGTTAGCTGCTGAAAGACATCAAATATTATGAGCATCTTCTGCACTTACATCTTCCCTCTCCCCTGACGTGTCAGAAAAAACCCCAGATGAACCAATGTGCAGGCACATTCAAGAACGTCACCTTTGCTTATTTGCAATTCCTTGCCATCTCGGTTTTTATGCATTCTTGGGTCTCCTCCTTCCTTCCCAAAACAGTAAGGACAACCACACAAGACAGAAAAGATCACTTCACATTGTACCAGGTCAGTGCATCCTGCCTCTTCCCACACCTCATGTGGGAAGCGGTACACCGTGAGCTAATTACAGCCATGTCCAAAGACGCTGACGCTGTATCCACTGCCGCACTCTACTCGTGGTTACACGAGTCAAACAACACTTGCAAGAGCTGCCTGCCTCAGCAAACAAACATACTGATAACTACCTTCAATGCTGTCAGATGACAACCAACGTATTCCCATCCTTGCAGAAGAGCCCACTGTCCTGCTGTTGGGAGAAGTTTGCCCAAACAGCCAAAACCAAACTCATTAGGCAAGGTAGCTAGTCCAGATTCCACTGACACAAAACCCAGTGTGCTCTGTGAGGCTGAGCACAGAGCAAAGGTATTTTCAATGAAAATCTGTGGAGAATGGACTGAGCAAAGCCATTAATCCAGTTGATCTTGGCTCCTTGACCTTCTTGGTATAGGCCTTTAACGCAACTGCTCCACTCCCAAACTTGCCTACGCCTTGTGCTCTCTGACAAGAAGACGACAGGGTTTTTCAGGGTTGATTTATCAGCTACAGGCAGCTCTAAGCTGCACTTCCTAATTCTAGGGGGGAAGGAGCTTAATGTGTGGATCACAGAACGCACTCTGGCTAGTGAAAAATAGCTCTGCAGTAGTGAAGTACCGACGTTTTGTTGTGAAAATCGCATTGGTATGAACGTGTCCGGGTTTTTGTTGCAGCAACTGGTCTTATTTTAGAATACTTGAAGTATCTAGGAGAGGTTACTGTAACACCAGAGACCCGTACCATCAACTCCTTCACAGCGTACACCTAGGGCAACTCACTCAGATTAATGTCAGGTAAAATTGCAAAAAATCAGAACTCCCGAGGATTCACAGATTTTCAAAGCCAAAACGGACAATTACTATGTTTTAGTGGTCTTTATAAAACAAGTAATGGAAATTTCTAGAAGAAAGTGTTATGAGCTAATTGCAGTAGCACTACGAAATGCCTTTGCACTCGGCAAAAGAGCTTGCATCAGCCAACTCGGCAGCTCTGCTTTGTCCTGAGGGAACGACCCAGGGCAGAAAGGAAGAAGGATGGGATTACAGTCAAGGCACGACAAGAGGATCAGTGAGCGCCTGCGCACTGCTGGTGTGTGCCCAAATCACACCGTGAGGCGGCTGCTGTCCCTTACTATCTGTACAATTAATCTTGTACAGACAACTGCTTCGTGACCTTAACGACAGGAGGACTAGAGATTGATGAACCACTGCCCGGGCGCCAGTCTGAGATCCTTGGATGAAGCACCAGGCAGAAACCACGGTTTGATGTCGGAAGCTGCATTAGATGATTGAATCACTCACGCTGGCAAGCCCTCCACTTCAAGGAGGGTGCATCTAGAGTTAACTGTGAGCAGAGTTAAACATTACGAATCGATACACTAGTTACATCAAAATTAATTAAAAACCCAATCACCCTTATAATTACACATGCTGCCTCTGCGAAATAAAGCTGCATGGCTGGTCTGGATCTGCCCTCCAGCAGACACACAGATCGAGGCTCCTGTCAGAGGAAATCCATGCCACACATTCACAGGCTCGTGGCTACAATACAATGAGAAGAAGCCTTTACCACGGTATTAAACTGAACTAGTGCAAACGCCTCGCACCTGGATCACTGGGAGTTACCATCCCATCACCTTACCAGCTGCAGGGAGCTGATCCCCCGACTCTGCCTTGTCCAGGGTGGAGGGTGGTGGAGCTGGTTTGCCCTGCTCAGAAGAGCTCTCCTCCTCAGCTACAGCAGATGACACTGTAATTGGCTTAACAACTTGAGTCGGCTTTCCAGGCAGCTGAGCAGGCTTCTTGGCAACCGGGGCCTGCGTCAGAGGTTCATTCTAGCATAACAAAAAGAATTTCATATTAAACGCATAAAATCTATTCCAGAGTTGAGACCAGCATCTCATGCATCAACAACCATGGTTATCACTGCATCACCCTTCTGATATCACTTTTGAAGGGAGTCTAACATTCCAAACAGGAAATTTTAACTTTTGGGGGTTTATGAGCCATGCCATGCCATGGCAGTTGCAAGTGTCAAATCTCCACTATATAGAAGGGACAAAAGGAATGTTCAACCAGGCAGTGATATCAAAAAAAAAAAGCAGATGCATGCAGAAAAAACATCATCCAGGAATTCTTTCCATTAAAAGCGACTCCAGTTGAAAGCACAATCAGCAACCAAATCCAGAGAGATAAAAAAAATCAAACTGCACTCTAAAGGCTGGTGCTGCCTGACAAAAAACAGTGTGTTGAACATCCTGGAAAAGCACAAACATAGGAGCTACTGGGATGCAGGATGGTCAGCAGGTCGAGGGAGGTGATTCTCTCCCTCTACTCCACTCTCGTGAGACCCCACCTGGAGTACTGCGTCCAGTTCTGGAGCCCCTATTACAAGAAAGATATGGACATGCTGGAACGCATCCAAAGAAGGGCCACAAGGATGGTCAGAGGGCTGGAGCACCTCTCCTATGAAGACAGACTGAGAGAGTTTGGATTATTCAGTCTGGAGAAGAGAAGGCTCCGAGGAGACCTTACCGTGTCCTTCCTGTACCTTAAGGGGGCCTACAAGAAAGCTTTAGGATGTTGGGCAGTGGTAGGACTAGAGGTAATGGATCAAAACTAGAGGTGGGTAGATTCAGATTAGATGTTAGGAAGAAGTTCTTCACCATGAGGGTGNCCCTTCCAACCCTGACAATTCTATGATTCTGAAGTACAGATTTAAGTACTTTAGAACAAAGTAAAGGGTTGCCCAGGACCTGAAGTGCTTGCTTTGAAAATAAAACCAACATACAAGACAGCTATGACAGAGCCAGGCTCTGGACTCTCAGACTTTAAATACTGACAGTAATAACAACTCATCTCTCTCTCCTACACTGTAACACAAACTGAAATTACTGCTGAGATCCTGCACTCCTCAGATTTCTGGGAAATGTATTTAATCTCAGCACCCTTACTTGACTGGAAATCCAAATGGCCTTATCTCTGCATACCAAAAGAGAGAGCATTTTAACTTTTACATGTCCTAGTAAGAAATACTAACCTCCTCCTCTTCATCGTTCTCCTCCATGTTTGCCAGCTTGCTGGCACTTTCCAAAACAGCAGCTATTGTACTGCCACCATCCATTGCTGCAACACCGGGAAGGGGCGGAAATCCTGAGGAGGAAAGGAATACAGAAGTAGAGTTGCATAAGACACATGCTCTCTCTTCCGTATTTCTTCTTTTCTGTAAAGCTATTTCTATTATCTAACATATTTCAGAATTAATCATAACTAGACTGAGGACAAGGCCACAAAGCCTTGCTAGATCAAGTCTGAGTGCTGGGCTTAAAATCAGATCTCTCACAGATAATCCAGGCTTAAAGGGATGATGCTAAAAGGACGCATTAACAGAGCAGTTTTCTAAGTTGAGCAACTGGCAGTGAGCTGAGGAACCTCACAACCTCCAGATTTTGGTAGCAGAGATGCCACCAGAACCAGCAAAGAATTTAGTCTCTCTCCTTTGCACAAAAGGACAGCAGATTATACAAAAAGTTGCTGGATCTCCTCCCTGCCACCTGCCCCCCTCGCTGCCTCACCTCAGCTGGTCGCCACACAGTCCAAGTGCTAGTCCCGTGCTACCCCACAGAGTCACAAAGAGCACACTGCTGACACTAAACCTCTGCTGAAAATCTACTGCAATGCAGAGGGTGCAAACGAAGGCAGAATCACAGTCGTTAAGTGCGAAGTATATGAAGAACAACCCTTTACATTATTTTGTTATCCTTCGGATGATGGGAGGAAGGCTTGATGATGGAAGATAAACTCTCACTTCCACACTGCCAGTTCAGTGTCAGCTTCCAACAACAAAGTCACAGAGCCAGTACTATAAAATGTCTGTTGATAAGTCTTATCTCATTAATACGTAGCAAGTGTTCTTGCTGCCAGTCTCATTAGAAGTGTAAGAAATAAAGACTAAACTGCTTCTAAACCTAGAGGTGGCTGCTACGGGGACAGAACAGGTTTGAGGTACACAGGCAGGCAGAACACAATCCTGTGCTGCTGCCCCTGCGTGACATTTGATCCATTACTCAGCAGCATTTCTGTCCCCAAGGAGGTCAAGGCTGGTACTCATCATCATCCAGATGCAGTGAAATGCACTACCAGTCTGTTATAACCACACTGCTGGTTCCAGTGACTGCCTGATGGTTGTCTTCAGTGTAAATCATACGGGCCCCTAAATGACGGCTGAAAACCATGCAGCTAAGTAAGGGAACTGAGGAGTTAACCATATTTTCAGAGGTGTAAATATGGAGTATTTACAGAAACGGATATTTACCAAGAAATGGATCATGTTCTAAAACAAGGGATGCTAAACTGCTTGTCAGGGACAGCTTCAAAGCAGGGAACCTTCAAAGCAGTACATGACCTACCAGAGCTGGCACTGCCTACTTTACTACTACTACTACCGTGCTCGCCATTACCACATCTGACAGGTACAAAAATGCCACAAGGTCCGTGTCTCTCTTCTAACTTAAAAAATCCTGTCACCGCTTTGCAGTGCTAAGTGTATCTTTCCAGAAGAACACATCAGGCACAAGATAAAAGGGATGATGCTTCCTAGGGAAGAAACAGCATCATGCAAACCAGAGGTGGAGCATTCCTAGATAACCTTGCCCAAACTTTTACAGAGACGGCACTAAATGTTCTGAAGAAGATAAGAAGGGCATAGAGTGTCTCAAGAAGCAGGTTCCATTTCTGCCTCCGTCACTTTTGAAGGGTGGCCACAGGCATGATTTGCTTCATCTCTGTAAACTACTTTTACTAGCCATGAGAGCTGCAACACTCATCTGGCCTGTCAGGTATTGCAAGATGATTAATTAAATATAGAGTTCTGAGGCTCCTGCTGGGAATCAACAGAATGGGAGACATCAGGAAAATGTTTTCAGTTTCTGAAATCTCCTTCAAGTAAACTAAGCAGCCAACATATTTACTCTTCTCTCTAGGAGGGCTGCTACAGATTACAGACAGGAAACATTTGCAGCACCTGCCCATGGTTAAGTCGTTTAACTTTTCAAATTGCGCCAGTTTTAAGTTCTGATGCTGTCAAACAGGCAGTCAAGTAGCCAGGAATATTCACCAGTGTGAAAATTTGGTAGCATATTAATAAGCAGTTTCACAACACCATCAAACAGCAAGGACAGCCTACACACTGAGAAAAAGGAGGAGCTGTTCCACATGACGAGGAGGCAATATCTGCAAATCTCCTTCAGAGCTCAGCAGACATACAGAAGTTTATATCAGGACATTCTATTTTCACACTTACCAGGAGGAACAGGTAGCTCAGAAAAATTCACTTTTCTCCCTGCTTTATGGGCCCTTATGGCATCCTGGTATTGCTGTAATCAAACGCACTCAGTAAGACATAAAATTGACTATAAATTAGCAAACATTTGTATTTAACCAGCATAAATACTGAAGAATACACACTATTTTGCTATAATACGTGCATTGTCTCTATTTCTCCTTCCTCTGAATGCTTTACAGCTTCCCTACTGTAGCTCTTTTCCAATAGAAGGACAAGACACAAATTATTTCAGCCCTGAAAAAGTCTTCAGCAAGAGAACTAATTCAGATGGTTCTGCTGGATGCAAGCAGCTTGCTACACTTTTGTTTTACCTTGGCTATCCTCTCGTGCATCCTGCCTTTCCGATCATCCCCACTCGCTTTAGCCTGCGCTGCCGCCGCCTTGTACTTCTCAAGTCTTTGCTGCAATGCTTCCAGCACTGTCTTTGGCTGCTGCAGGGAAGCTTGGAATAAGACAGACAATGAAATGCCACATGACACAGATTTCAAACATACGAGCTGCCTTCTTCCTCCCCTTCCTAACCTTCCGCACAAACAAAAACATCATTGCAAAGTCTTATTATGAACACAATTCTTCTAAAGAAAGTTTATTAACGTTTACTTCCATGACTGACCTACAGTACAGGTACAGGTGGGCAAACCAAATTCATGAACGTTAGTTCGGTTTACTCAACCCTGCTGCAGCTCAGTGGCACAGAGCAGACCTTAAAATGCCTTCCAGCCCTGCTGTTTTTATGGCTTTCTACACAAACCCAGAAATCCTACCTGAAGCTTCTTGGGTCTGAGGTTCTGTTGTTGTAAGATCCTGGGAACTTCCCACCGGATGCTTGGATGCATCTTGTACGGTTCCTCGGCTTTCAAGACCTGCAAAGCAAGGAAAGCAGGAAGTATTCCACGAACAGCAAGTCAACCCATGATACTCAATTTGATCACATCATCTTCCTAAAAGCTTTTTGGCTTCAAAACAATACCTGCACGGCTAGGTAAGTCTAGGGTTCCCATTATTCAGAGAAAATGCTTTATAATACAAAATCTCAAATGCTGATTTAATTCAGGTTAGTGCTGCTTGAGGGCAAAAAAAAGTGAAATCAGCTCAAGTATTCTAAGAATTCTCTCCCCAAAATATAACTTGGTATTTTGGCAGATGGCAAGAGTGAACAGGATTGCTAATTGACTAAAATAGCCTAGTAACAAAAGATGTGCTGAAAAACGGAAGCAAGTAATACCATCTATTCAGACACCCAAGTTTCTGGCATTGTGTAACAGCAGTTATTTCAGAAAAACACAAGAATATCCACTGCAAAAATCCTGCACTTTTAAAGGCAAGATTTTATCATAGAATGGCTTAGGTCGGAAGGGACCCTAGAGATGATCTAATCCAACCTCCTTGCCATGGGCAGGGATGCTTCTCAACTAGACCAGGTTGCTCAAGGCCTCATCCAGCCTGGCCTTGAACACCTCCAGGGAGGTGTCTCCAGGCAATCTATTCCAGAGTCTTGCCACCCTTGTACTGAAGAACTTCTTCCTAAAATCTAGTCTAAACTTACTCTCCTTCAATTTAAAACCGTTTCCCTTGTCCTGTTGCTGGACACCCTTGTGAAAAGTCCCACTCCGGCCTTCCTGTAGGTTCCCTTCAGGTATTGGAAGGTCGTTATAAGGTCCCCCCTTATCATGAGTGAAGTATCTGTCTAATGCCAGTGATCCGTTTATAACTTAAGGAATCATAGATGTCATGATTTATTGAAATAAAATAATCTATAATTTAGTTTCTTAGAATAAAACAAGGTACTGAAGGAAATTGTTTAGAACACTGAGTTGCACAGACCAAATATTGTTGGTGGTGATACTAGATCTATATTAAGAAAACCTTCTCTCCTACAAGAATTGAAGTTTCTTTTACATTGGCACCTGCAAGGTTCTTGTTAATCTCTTAATCTGAATGTTACGAACTTCAGCTGAAACATGTAACAACATCAAATATTACAGTAAACTTTAAGGACGTACCATTACCCTTCTTTCCTTTCCACTTCAAATACTGACTGGCATTATATGAAGTTATAAAAATAGGAATACTGAACATCAATACGTACTTGAATTTGTAATTCACAGGGAGTATCTTCAATATAAATAATGATACCTCATTCTTCTTTGATGGTCTTGATTAGAATTTGAATATGCAGTAAGCCTTAGACCTAAGTGACCTTTAGTTCTTCCTACAGTTTTGCAATCAAACGGAGAATCATTCCATTACAGCACAGAGAGACTTCTACATGAGTTTCTGTAAGATGAGCCTTACCCTGAGGAGATGGAGGCATATTCTGGAGGTCTATTGGCTGCCCACTGTCCAAAGCTTCCAAGACCACATCAAATTTCTAATGCAGAAAAAACAAACCAGAAGATTTATTCTAGTATGTCCAGGACTTGCCAGTTGGCACAAAGAACATTTGACACTCAGCACATATGGGTACAGCTTAAGGTACCTTCAGCATTCAGGATTTCTTGGGTGCATACCTTGCCTGTCTTCATGTATTCCTTTGCTTTCTCCAGGTCCCCTCGCTGCTTGGCTTTTAGAGCTGCTAATTTATACTCCTTCTGCCTCATAAGCAGTATTGCTCGTGCGTTGCTGTTCTGGAGATCTGCGAGAATGAAACAATGCTGAGATGCAGGACGCGCATCCCTTGTTAAGTCCATGTTTTCAAACCTGTGTTCGTCCTCTTTTGCTTTAAATCACACAAAAGCCCTTTTCCCTCCAGTCTCCAGAAGCCCCACCAGACATAACAATCCCACTTTTCCCAACTAAAAAAAAAAATTTAGGCAATATCTCAAAACTCTTTAAAGCTTGGAATTCCACATGTCACAATACTGAAGGAGAAACTGAGGCATGGGAGAGGTTAAGTGAAAGATACTGATCCAGTGCATATATGAGCTCTGTTTTGATAACTGATTCCACTGCCAGAAATTCAGCATCCCACTGATAACTATCGGAAAAATTTAGCAAGGAAGTTCCATCATAAGCAGTGCTTTGCTACATAATACAAATATCAAGAAAGATGTAGCATTAAAATAGTGCTACAACTGCTTATATCCTGTCAGATCACAGAGTCACAGAATCGTTTTGGTTGGAAGAGACCTTTAAGATCATCAAGTCCAACCATTACATGCAAGTGTAGGGTCACGCACCTAGGGAGGAATAACCCCCAGCAGCAGTACAGGTTAGGGGCTGAGCTGCTGGAGAGTAGCTCTGAGGAAAAAGACCTGGGAGTCCTGGTGGACAACAGGCTGACCATGAGCAAGCAGTGTGCCCTTGTGGCCAAGAAGGCCAATGGCATCCTGGGACGTATCAAAAGTGTGGCAAGCAGGTGGAGGGAGGTTCTCCTCCCCCTCTACTCTGCGCCTAGTGAGGCCACATCTAGAATACTGTGCGCAGTTCTGGGCTCCCCGGTTCAAGAGGGACAGGGAGCTACTGGAGAGAGGCCAGAGAAGGGCTACAAAAAATAATTAGAGGAATGGAACATCTCCCTTATGAGAGGCTGAGGGACTTGGGACTTTTTAGTCTAGAGAAGACTGAGAGGGGATCTTATTAACGCATACAAATAATTGAGGGGTGGCTGTTGGGAAGATGGGGCCAGTCTTTTTTCGGTGGTGCCCGGTAACAGGACAAGAGGTAATGGGCACAAGCTTCAGTAAAGGAAGTTCCACTTAAATACAAGGAGGAACTTCTTTACTTTGAGGGCAGCAGAGCACTGGAACAGGCTACCCAGAGGGGTTGTGGAGGCTCCCTCTCTGGAGACTTTCAAAACCTGTCTGGATATGTTCCTGTGCGACCAGCTCTAGGCGAACCTGCTCTGGCAGGGGGGTTGGACTAGATGATCTCCAGAGGTCCCTTCCAGCCCCTATGATTCTATGATTAACCCATCACGGTACCTGTTTCCACAGTGGGACTAGTAACAGCATGACCCTGTAAAGACTCTGATTCCAGATGCTGCACTGCCTCATGAGGGGTCTTCTGCTCATCATCTGAAGCAGAGTCAGCTCTATTCTCTGGCCGGACACTGACTGAATCTCCTGAATTCTCCAGCTCCACTCCCGTGGCTTGCGCTAAGTGAGAAGAACTCTTTCCTGTTGCAACAGGAGGTGGCATTTCTTCCTCATTTACTTTTTTGCCTTTCTTCACTGCAGCAAGCATGGTTTCCAGTGTCTGGCAGAGATGGAACAGCAAAGTCAATAGGTATTTTCATCAAACATGTTACTAGCATAAAATCATTAAAACACAAATTCATTCCCTTATGTGATGAGATCTATTATGTCCACCACTACAGATTCCTGCCCTTCAGCTCCCTGTTTTTCTGCAAGGCCAACTTCCATGCTAGCGAAAGTGTCCGATGAGCAGAGCAACACAATGCAGAGGACTTGTTACCCAAACTACGCAATTCCAAGTACCTCAACACTTGGAATTATTGGATAGCTGATGTGGTCCACTCTACTTTGTCACAGGAAGTCACCAAGGAAGCCATTAATACCAACTGTAGATGGATTTTATGTCTTTAAAACATAAAAAGAAAACGCACTACTCTGAAATGTCCCTGCCCATGTGGCTTCAAGGAGGGAAAGAGTCTGCACACCTATTCAATGCAACAAGAAAAGCCATTAAACCATAACAAAGGAAATGGAGCTTTAGCTGGTGACCTATAGCAAGAAGCTCTCAACATCTGTAACATCTGCTGCTCATCCGTTTTAAAACCCTCCCTCTGCCACAAATATTACTTTCCTCAGTATTTTCTTTTAACTTAAGACTATCATGCACTTTAAGCCAAATCAGAGTTTTACTACTTTTGTCTTCCACAGAAACTGAAATAGGAGCACAGAAAGACAGTGACAACAACAATCAAATCTCATCAGTGCCACAATCACTACTATTTTTGGTTAGCCATGACATTGTTTGACCTATTAAGCAACAGCAGCAGAGACACTTTGGACTGACTGCATGTGCGATTGGGGTTCAGACCAGTACAGCAACCCACACACAGCTCTCCTCCACATGTGGGATAACAGATTGACTAGAAATGGAATTAAACACCAAGATTAAAGTTCACAGTTCCAAGAACTAAGTACAAGAGATAACTGAACACCATTTGTTGGCACGTGATTTTGCTAATTAAGGAACTGTGAGCTGTGAAGTGAGATTTAGTCTGCCATCCTCAGTTACACTGCTTAGGCGCAAGTAAACTCCCTACCCTGAAAAATAAATGAAGGGCAAACAGTGCACTAAGCTTTGTTACCGGATGAAATAAGCCAGTTTGCCTACCCCTCTTGCTCTCTGAAAGGTCAGGTGGTTTCACGTACACTCCTTTCAGAGCTAGCAGGCAGCGGACAGATACAGACATCTCCTTCCTTGTGCATTCCTCCCCTGGGTTTGGCCTCAGTTGTTCCCTTTGTATGCTAAGACATCTGGTAGCTAGTGAGAAATTATGTTCTTCCCTCAGTGGATAGTGCTGAGCCATAGAGCTTTGCTCAACAAGGCAGACCTGGCCACTATCTGAGGTGATGCAGGAGACCAGATGAAAGCAAAGAGGGACATAAAGGCACTCTGCTCAGCAGTAATCACCAAGTGCTACCAGCTAACTGCAAGCACGCCACCTGCCTGAGAAGATGCAAAGCTGAAGAAATGGCTCCTTGCTGCTATTTTTAATTGCCTTAATGAAGAACCCTGCTCTGTTCATTTCCAAGCACAACCAACATGCTCAGGGAAAGGCATCACCTTTCTTTGTCTCACAGAACGGAGTGGAAGGTGAGTATCGAAGGGAAGGCACCAGTGATGAACTAGAAGGTGTATATGCTAGGAAAGCTCCTAAGCTTTGCTTTAAGGTAGCACTGAACTGTCATCACAGGTCAAATCTGGATCTAGACGGGTGGCTTTAACATCAGCATTTACCACAAATGCTGCCTCCAGCTACCACTGGCCGCATTCAACAGAAACAAAGCTGATGCACAAAAGGCAGTTGAAGCTACACTTCATCTGTGTATTTGCTACGTCAGATTAGTAGTAAGTAACAAGAAATATTTTCAAAGTAACTCAAGGCAGCATATTAGAACTTCCTTCCCCTTTCAACAAGTTCACACATCTGGAAAGAATGAACTACACTTCAGAGAGCTGACTCTGCCTCCCCCTCATGCACATACCCGATAAACCCGACTTACCTTAAGGCCTCTTTCGTATCGGCGTCTTTTGGCACTCTCACCTGACTCCTCGGCATTAGAAATTGCTGTCCTATAGTTAGCAACTCTCTTCTCTATTGTCTGTTGTAGCTCACTGGTAACAGCAGGAAGTGAGGTGGTCTCAGAAAAAATAATAAAACAAATCAAGAAAACTTACTTCATCCAACTATACGAGTTTTCCCACCGCACTGAAAAACAAATAGTCCTCTTCTCCACGCAGTCTCATTAATCAAGAGTGCCAGGACGAAAGAGTCTCTAAAACAGAGGAGCGTTTGTGCTACGCTAACAGTCCCTGGATCCACCTCGGGGCTTTCTCTCAAAGGCGTAATAGAGAAGGATGGGTGGAGACATTTAGAAAACTCACAGTCACAGGGTAATTGGAGCCATGTGGTTAGGGAGTAGGTGAAGAGAACAGTAAAGTCTCTCAAACACTACACAACAGAGGGTGTGAAGAATTTCTCCGGCACAAAACTTGACGACTTCTTATTTTTAAAAACTAGTTTACTCCCTTCTGGGCTTCTCCAACCTGGTATTACTGCACGAGCTCTTTTTCCTCCTTCTGCAGCCAGGAGTTAGCTCAGTGACAAAAGCAGCCTAAGCAAAGTTATGAGTAGCTACTTACAAACACGCCACAGCTACAGAGACCTTTCAGATGGCTACAGATGTAATTATTGCCATTATCTCCATAGAAACGCTCTCAGACCCCTTTATTAATGGGCCCAATGCACAAGGGCTCTGGAATCTGTAGCACACAACAGAAACATGGCAGTAACTGAACGAAGGATTTGACGGCATGAGGATTGACAAATTAAGCTGAGAAAGCTAATGCTATTGAGAAAAATTCCACAAAGATGTCAAAGATGCTGAGTTCTAACAAGCCCCACAATTTTGGCACACTGCTCAAGACTCTGAGGGGGAAGATACAACCTCTGGAAGCCTGAACTGCAGTTTGCGTGCTTGCATGTGTAATGAGGGACAAGACATGCTTAATTCCAACTGTTTACCTCCTCAATTCTATGCTAACATAAAAAAAATCACCCTCCGAACAAATCAAAAAGTTCACCCCTATCAATACAGCATTGGTTTCCCCAGAGAAGACAGTGATAATGTAGTTTTTCCTTCCTTGGAGGACAAGAAGACCTCTCTAGATCCTTGTTTGTGACCCTCATATAAGCTGCATGACAACACTGATTCAGCAAAAGCGTCAGGAACGTGGAGCTCTTTCCTACCTGTGGTTGCAGTTCAGGTTGCTCATTTTCTGGTTCAGCTGTGGATGGCTCCATTGCTATCACTTCATCCTCACAGCTTCCTGTCTCACCTTCCACCCCCAGAACTTCTTGCAGTTCTGCCTAAAGTAGAAGTTAAAAGCCAACAAAAGACTCTTCCTCAAAAAGGAAAAATTTTCCATTTTCTAATTTATTTCCCCCTAAAATGACGTCTCAAGCTCCAGAATCTTTGGATGGATCTTGAACCCAAACAAGGATTCTGAACATCCTATACTCCCGTCATTATTTCTTTGGTTTTTATTCTTTATTTTTAAATGAAACCGGTTACATTTGTGTTCACAATAGAGAGCCAGATACCACTCAAAAGCCACACTGCAGCTCCAGAAGCACCACACAAGTTTGTGGTTAAAGATCTGAAGGTGAACTTCAGAGAAGTACTTTCACAGAGATCATTCAAACCCAAATCCGAAATTTCCAAAAAGCATCTATTAAAAATAGCAGGCAAAAACTCTGCTTAGCAATCCTTTCCTAAACCTTGCCAATGAGATCACTCACTGAAATGACAGAGAATTTCATTGGAGATATCCTCTCAGGCCAAGCACTACTCAAAGTAGTAACAAAATGGTGACTGACATCACTTTAAGGAGAATGTCCCTGGCTGTATTTCAGCAGCTGACATGGAATGGGATTCCCCGTTTCCCCCACTTCTCTAAGACACTCACACCTATGAATACTAGTTAGGCAACTCTCTAGTGTGCAGGGGTTGGAACCTGTGAAGCCTCTAAAGGAATGCTTCTGCAGTATTTTTAGCTTCTCACCACGAAGTTAACTGATGTTTCTGCTAAATTCAGCTCTGTTTAAATAAAACAACCAACAAAGACATACTAAAACTTTTTGCTAATAAACTTATGCATACCAAAAGGTCTGTATCTTTCTCCAGGTCTTCATCACCTACTTCTTCCTCATCTTCATTCAGGTCCTTCATACACTCTGCAGCCATCTTTTCAATATGATCCATGGGCAGAGGAGCTGTAAAAAGAAACCACAAGGAGCCAAAACCCCTAAGTAACAGTTATGCAGTCACTGGATATAGATCCTAAAGTAGCTGCTACCAGCTGAAAGAACATGGTGACTTCTCATCTTGCTTTCCCTTTATCAGACAGTGTCAGAGGTAAATGAGAGTCTACTCCTGGATAAAGGGCAAAGACTGGGGAAGTGAACATCCAGGAAAAGGCTGTAACAAGTGTTCTAGTGTTTCTGAGAGTGACAGTCAGGGTAGGCAGTAAGACAAGGAAAATGACTGCATTTAACAGCCTAGCTCAGAAATTAGATCTCGGAGAGAAATAATGTCTATTTACTAATGCCAGTAGCCTGAATGGCAAAACCATAAACACCGTGATAGACTAGCAGGCATGGTGGGACATAACAGGACTCGGAAAGCATGGCCGCAAGAAAGAAAGATACTGTGGTGGGTTTGCACAGTAATGGCAGTTGAGATGTGTAAGAAAGACAAGTACGACTGGATGAAACAACTGCCTCAGGGAAAAATTACTAGAAGTCACCTCAAGCTCCGAGGCTGATTTACGGTACAGATAAGTACTTCTGTAACATTTTATACAAAAATAACTAGCAACAGAAACTTTGTCATTATGGGAGACTTCAATCTTGCAAGGAAAAGCTGGAGAATACTACTATTCTCAGATGTTATATCAAAACTGTATTCCTCGATTAAGATAAAAATCAATGGTGGCACATGAGAAAATGAATCTAAACTGTTGATGAATTAATCTTTCTATCCATGACAGGGATTTACTGGAGCAGCCTGTCCCCAGTGGGAATAAACAACTGAACATCAGTTTTAAGCTGATGCTTGATATTTATGAAAGGTATTTATGACATGATTGTCCACATTAACACAGCCTGGACTCAGCATCCTTTTCAGGTCTTTCTGTTCTGTGTCCTTTTGTCATGGCAGTTTACCCGAACAGAATGTAATGCACTCCTGGTGTAGCCCATGACAGAGAGAATTCATTGACTCTATATGGAACAGAAACAGTCAACATCCATCTATCCTTCCTTAAATGCCAACAAACTATTTCTTTTTCCCAGTTCTATCCCTCTTCTTCTATCCCTCATGTTGAACTAATTTGAGTTAAAAGTACTCTAGATCCCGAAGATCTGCATGTATGGATATAACCAGGTTAGCCCAACAGTTAAATGCACGAGATGCAAACACTTACATTAAAGATCTCAGCACACCTGCCATAGAAATGGCATTCACATTTTCCTTCAAAGCTGAAAATACGTTTCCGTGTGCATTACAACAGCACATGTAGCCAAAAATCAGAACAAAGTTCAAGGCATTTACCGCAAATAGTGCTGAGCTCAAAGAGTTCCCAATCAAACTACAACTAACCAAATCACTGGAGTTTTGTATTTGATAATCTATGTTACGCAATGATCAGCTCCAACAGCTGACCCATTTCTCAATCTATAGTCTTAACCAAAAGAATGTCTGTCTCTCTCCACCTAACGTTAAACTAGGCACCTTTTTAGCCTTTGAATCTGATGATGCACAGTAACATCTATTTCAGAGACACAGCGAACAACACAAGCCTTAACCCAAACTACTGGCTGTTAACATGACAAGCAAGGAGGCACAGCAGACTATCCATATGTTTGAAGACAGCAAGAAAGGAAGACAAGAAAACCTTTCTACATTGAGAAACTACTTGTCTTAGACACCAAACACGACTGCAAAGTCACACGTGGGACAGGAAAATAGAATGCTCAAATCAAGGCATCACTCTCGTCCTGAACCTCAACGCAGCAGCAGCAGAACACTGGCAGAGAACTGCTAAGCGAATCAGCAAAAGTGCCATTTCTCCTGCCTCTCTTAACTACACCTCCACATTTTCTGCACTGCTGTCTCATGAGACTTCCCCTTCTTCAATCTTTCTTGGCTACTTTGTCTTGCAATTTCTCTTCAAGATTCTGGTCTTCAACCTGAAAGCTCAACTCGCCTTGCCGAGTTCTTATCTCTATTTCATGCTGTGCCAATCGCATCTTCCTTAACTACCAACTTCCTCCACACACTCTCAAAGGTGAAGTTATTTGTACACAAATCCCAGCTGTCCACGTAAATGCCTCTGGTACTTCCCTATGCGGACATATGACTGTGACTCACCAGTGTCAGTAAACACTGCATAAAATACAGATCTTCAGGACAGAGCTTTACAGTAAATTTAAATGGATATAAAATGGATCTCATCCGTCCCCTGCATTTGATGAATCAGCTGAAAATTAACCCGGGTATAAAGCTGTTTCTGCTAAAATAATCCAATTTACCATCTCAGTGCTTCAGTACCTGTATCAAACGTGTTGCTCCTATATTTGACCCTTGGCAAGACTCTGCAGCTAGGACAGTAGGTGACACCCAAAAGCAACTGGCCGTATCTCAAGGTTCAGAGCATTCCTTAACTGAAGCCCCACTAGAGGCAAGAAAGCCAACCAAGCCTCCTCAGGTGGCTGGTTCAGCTCTAATCCAGTATGGCAAGTTGAGGCTACAATTCAAACATCTGAGTGGCTGACCAACCGGCACTTATCGGTCACAGACAGCAGAGATCTCTGTACTTAAGATGTTGCAACATTACAGCTTTTGCTGCCTGCATCTTCCAAGCTAGAGGGAGAGATCACTCCCCCAGCCTCATCAGAGCTCTAGAACGTAAATGCAGGAGTGAATTACTGCACCTTGTGCTGAGCCAAGAACAGAGCACTAGTACATATTGTACTGGGTCCAGTTTTCTGTCCTCCAGACAGGATCTGCTTCTCCCCTGTCCTTAACCGCACCTCCTCCTGTCCAGGCACCAGCCTGCATCCTGCCCCCACCATGCTCCCATGTCCCCGTCACTACACTGTACCACGTCTCACAAGTCCCCAGTGCCAGCTGTCCAGTTGTTCACCTTCCACAAGCTTCTAATCTATACACTCTCAATTCTACCAGGAAAACAGAAGAGATGTAAATTATTTTGGAAAATAGTTTTACGAGCCATAACGCATACCTTTAGAAGGCACAGCACATGCTAATCTTGTGCTGTCTGAAGCTTTATTTCCCTCTTATAAATTAAGAGACTGAAAAAACACATTAAGTGACCTGATCAAGGCGAGAAGGAAGTCAGCACTTGAAAAGCTGACAACAATTCAAGAGCTCCTGACACACAGATTCACCCTCAAAACACTATCCTGCAGATTTTAACCATGAGTAACCCATGTCCAATAGCAGAAGTTCTGTTATTGTACTTGTCAGTACCATTATGCTTACTAGCTTTAAGTGTTTACTACAATCTTGAAAGCTGGAGAGTGGACGTGATTTAGAATTTAGTTTTAGATATAAACACCTCCCCCGTCTCTCATCAATTATGGTGTTTAGACAGTCACTTTTTCAAAATATTTTTAAATTCTTCATTTCTCTGCTGCTCTGGGTGAAGTCCCTTCAAATAGCACAGGCAAATTGCTGCAGAGCTGCAAATAAGGCTGTAGTTGCACTGACCCTTCTTTCCAGCATCTGCTGACACCTGTAGCAAGGACAGGTCCCATTCTCCCTGCCCCATCTCAACCACTTGCTGCTACCCCTCCCTTTCAGCCACAGCAGATTCAAATAGGCAGGTAGGAAACCAGATCAAGGAACTGATACAGCTGAAAGCCCAGTACAATAACAAATGTTTTTTTATAGATCAGTTTCCTGAACCAGCTCACCCTGCAGCTCCATAAACATGTACACCAGCTTAAAGGAAGAGCATGCTCCCTAGAGATTGTCCCTCTCGGCAGCAGCCTTGACCTATAGTGCATTACCACAACCCTGTGAAACACTGCACAGCTGCACGCAAACACTATCAGACTAAATTAACAGATGCTTAAAATATTAGCAATAGTGGCGATCCATTCCAAGGGATACTCTAACCTCCTATATATCACAAGCTTCAGGATTGTCCAAGGAATTCCATCAGTTCCAGGATTTCCCTCTTAAAAGTGTATTCACTTTTGGTTACAGATTCGAACTAACTAAAAATATCATGCTTGTTCAGTAAATTCAGTCTTTAAACAAAAACAGAACAACCAGACAACCCACCCTCCACAAGAAACACAATTTCCATTTTTAATTCATCTAGCACCTATCGCACCTTTTTATGATTTCATAGGCTAAACCACACCTTAATTTAGTCTTTCAACTGGCCACCCATAATATATCTTTCTCCTACGTCTACAAGCACATCGACAAAAAACCTCTTACCATTTTTGTGGAGTCGCAACTTAAACCTTTCAAAATAAAGGAAAGAGTAGTTGTAATTTTAGCTTTTATCAGTGATGAAAAAACATTAAATAAGCCAGTGATCTGTAAATAAGTATCTTTAATAAATAATTCAGGTTGTCAATAAATAAAACCCAGACACTTAAAACTTACTTTTCCCTTTTGGTTTTGATTTCCCTTCTTTCACCTTCGCTCCTGTGATAGCAGCAAGCTCTGCCTCTAGGTCCCCATCATCCTCACCTTCCTCTGCACCCAGCAGCACCTCTTCAGGATTGAAATCTACGAACAGCCCCAGCTGCAGACAACGGAAAATAACAAATAAAATAATATAAAATAAAACACTGCAGTCAGAACAGGGATGACACTCCAAAACATCACACTGCATGGATTATTTAAACATTTTCATGCATTCTGGATCTTGGTTATTTTTTTAAAGCCCACTATCCTAGCACTTCTATTACCAAAACAACACATACCAGGCACCCAAAACTTAACAACGAACAAATGCTCCCTCTAAAACTCTACAAAATCAACTGTTTCTTAAAATCAAGCCCATCTAATAGTCTGACATAAAAAGGTAAAATAAAACGACATCTGTTGTACCGAGCCTCATGAAGCAGGTATGATCAGGGAAGTTCAGCGCAGCTCCTCCAGCAGCTAAGCTAAAAAATACCCACTCATTTTTTACACAGTACAAGTCTGACATGGGTACGCTGCTGAGATTTCACCCTTCTCTCTTGGAAGAAGCTATGCTTATATATACAGGACGGTTCTGTACTTCTCTTACCTCAGTTTGTAAATCACAAACATGTGGAAAGCGCATGCGCAACACAGAAACAGCCTTAACAAGCCCAGCAATGCCCACACTACACTGGAGAAGTCATCACGTCATCAGCTAAGCGACAGCACCTCAGGTAATATTATTAATAACAGTAACGAGAATTTTATAAAGTAGTGAGGGTTATCACTCAATAGTTGTAAACCATACCAGAAGACACAAGTATGGGAGAAATCTCTGAGGTCTTAGTCTAAAAGTTATTCTAAAATTATTCTTCTAAAATGGTTAAGATACTGTCTCAGAAATAACAATGTTTTTATGCAAAGTATGATAAGCTTTTTTATAAACATGAATTAACAGAATTAGATTCATCCTATGAGGTAGGTGGAGTAACTTTCCTCAGACTTTTTCAAAGCACAAGCCCTTTATTGGCCCCTTGTTGCCTTACTGGTCTTCCTGACATGGCCAAGCAGGAAGCAGTTCAGCTTCTCGCGAGCAAAGGAAAAGTCACTTGTCATTACTACGAGGGTTAACAATCTCCTCGTGCCTCTGAGGACCTGAAGGGCTGCCAGAAGATGAAACTGCCTGTAAGTTTATAAACTAGTTTGAGTAAGTAATAACAACTTTTTTTTTTTTTAACTCTGTGGTAATCAAAGTGCTGGTGGTGACTGCCTTGAAATATTTTATGTCCTTCTTGGAAGCCTTTTATAATCCCAGAGAAGAATGTGAAACATAGCTGAGAAACAGTGATTCCAAGGACCAGGAACAATTTTCAAAATCAGCAGCTATTTGTTTGCCAGCCCCAATCCTGGCCGTGACAGTCTGCAAAGTGCTGGGCAGAGCTGTTGGCCACCCTCTGCCTTCCCCACCTCCCTTCCATAAAACCAGTCTAATACATTTGCAGTCTTGGATGGAACGGGAAGAAGGTCAGGACAAGATTTAATTAGGACATATTTATAACAGCGATCTAAAGATTCAAGTTCTACGGAACACAAATATGCCTTTTATCAACATGCAAAATGGATCAGGAGCACATGTGACCTGATCACTACTGCACTGCAAGCGCAGAAAGCAGAGCAAGTGTAATGAACGAAGTCCAGAAGAGAATCCTGCAGTTCTAGCTCTCTCCATCTGCTCAGCAAGGCACATTTCCAATGAAATTAATAGTATTAAATAAAAGTTTAATAAAACAGAAAAAAAAAAGGTTAAAAAACCCCTTACAGCTGATACACCACATAGCACAAAACCAGCCTAAGTTAATTTGCAAGCGAACAAGCCGTTAGTGTGTTTGCTTCAAGAAACAACCCTCCACGCTGTAAGACAGGCTGAACAACTAACTGCACGGAATCAGAAATCAGTAAAATATGTTACTCAGATCCTTTGTTTACTCTTTGTCTTTTTAGAGTGTGGTTTCTTTTTTTTGGAAGGGGGAAAGGTATTTTCACCTTTTATCTTCTCCCTTGTTCAAATGAACTAAATTACATACTCTCCAGCTGAGAACTGTAAACTTTCACATCAGAGCAATGGTGATGTGACGGATCTCTAACTTCTTCTGCCTCCAGTATGAGAATACTTGTTCCTAAGACAGCGCCAAAAGACAGTATCTTAGCTATTTTCTCTAATACCCTATTCCAACCTCTTTTCATATTTCCCTATATTCTTATCAGTTATTCATCCTCTTCATGTTACTTCCCTCATTTCTACCTTCAGAGGTTTCCCAAGTTCCGTTCTGGTTCTAATGTATTGTTTTATCTCTAACTGTACTGTTTTTATTCCACCATTCTACCCTCAACTTTGCCTTGGCTGTATTGCTAATTTTGATACTGTTGCTTGATGTCCTACACCCTCCAACCATGACTAAATCACATTTCTCTCCTCAAGGCTTCTGAAACTACATCCAAAGTTAAAGTATGAAAGAACCCCAACACACGGACACATCTAAGCTCACTTCTACCTACAGAAAAGGACCATGGGCTTTTCAGTCTGTCTGTTGCAAGAAAAAATAACTACATACAAGGAAATTAAAATTAACTGTCTCTGGTGTAGCACCTTGACATTCTCCCACATGTGCCCCTGAATTCGTTATCTGATATTCTTGCCTTCATATTTCTGTTTTCTTAGAGATATAAGAAAAACCTCCACAGTTCTTGAAGTTATTAAATTTCAATACAGCTGGGGTGGGAAACTAATAGAAGCATGAGTCATGAGGTCTCATGCAAAGATTACAGCATTACAACATTATGGCTTCCCTGCAAGACCTCCACTGCTGCGTATCAGATGTTTACTTTAAGAAGAATGCGCTAAAGGAGAAAGCAGGAAAACAGGCACCGAGTTTTTTTTCCACGGTCCTGCAGTATCTTATTAACGCATGAGAGACTCTAGCAGGGAAACAGCAGCAAGAGGTCTGAAGGAGTGGGAGGCTTCCCCTACCTGCTTTGCAACATCTCCATGGCCCTTCGCCTTCCTTACCTGCTTTGCAACTGCAGCTCCCTGGCCCTTTGCCTGAGGGCTTTTTTTAGGTCTTCTGCCAAGCATGCTGGTTCATGAATTTCAGAGGATTACGTCTCTAAGGGACTGAGAGCACATGAAACTGAACGTCAGTGTCCCCGCCTGTCCCAAAGCACTTGGACGACGGCAGCAGCACCGGGCAGGCTGTGCACAACCCCGCCGCTTCCACCGGCACCCCCAGGGACAACACCAGGGGAGAAAGGGGAGCGGGGAGAGCGCCCACCACGTACCGCCCTCCCCAGGGCCCAGG
>VZZY01009380.1:78874-96992 GCA_013400335.1 Eurystomus gularis
CGGCAGCGGAGCGGGGGCAGCCCGGCTCCGGCGGGCGGCCTGCGGCCTCCTCCACGGCACCAGCCTCAGAAAGCGCCTCCCAACGCTCCCTCTCGCCCCGGTACCAGTCATGAATTTAGAGCACATTCGAATGATGTCTGTGACATCCACCAGAAGTCGGAGAAGAAAAAGCCGCATAAGCTGCAAGGACACAGACGCTGCCGGTCTTAAAAAACCTCCTTCGAATGAGCAATGGAGCAAGTCATGAATTTCCAGTTCTCACACACCTCTGCTGAAATGAGACCAGTTAAAACATCTTTCAAACAAATAGTTTGATCTCAAGTCTTGAAAATCTCTCAAAGCAAACTCTTTATTACATAAAAAGTGCTTTAGTACATCAAACATTAAGCATTTTAAAAAGTACATTTCTCTATTTCCATTTTATCAACAATTAAAAAAATAGACTATATTTTCAATTTTTACACATCTTAAAAAATAAAATCTCAGTTGCCTTATTCATCCTTGAGTGCGTACGTGATGTCATCCTGGCTGACATTTAGTCGCACTCGCATGTGGAGATACTTATTGCTGGACTCCACCAGCAAGAGCCTGCAGGCACCAAGTCTCGAACAAATGGCCATCATTTCCGACACTGTGGGGCTCTGCATGCCTTCAACTCTACACAGCGCTATGTGCTGCCGATACACCTGTCAGAGAGAAAAGGACACGGGTCATGAGGGACGGGATGCCATCCAGAGCGACCTGGACAGGCTGGAGAGGTGGGCCCAGATGAACCTCATGAGGTTCAACAAGGCCAAGTGCAGGGTTCTGCACCTGGGCAGGAGCAACCTGCATTATCAGTATAGGCTGGGAGAGGACATACTGGAGAGCAGCCCTGTGGAAAGGGACTTGGGAGTGCTGGTCGATGAAAAACTGGAGATGAGCCACCAGTGTGCAAAGGCAGCCCAGAAGGCCAATCACATCCTGGGCTGCATCAAGAGAACGGTGGCCAGCAGATCAAGAGAGGTGATTCTGCCCCTCTATTCTGGTGAGACCTCACCTGGAGTATTGTGTCCAGTTCTGGAGCCCCCAGCACAAGAAAGATGTGGACATACTGGAGCGTGTCCAGAGGAGAGCCACCAGAATGATCAGGGGAATGGAGCATCTCTCCTACGAAGACAGGCTGAGAGAGCTGGGGCTGTTCAGCCTGGAGAAGAGAAGGCTCCGGGGCAACCTTATACTGACCTTCCAGTACCTGAAGGGGGCCTACAGGAAGGCAGGGGAAGGTCTATTCGCAAGGGTTTGTAGTGACAGGACAAGGAGTAATGGTTTTAACTAGGAAAAGATAGATTTAGGTTGGATATTAGAAAAAAGTTCTTTAACATGAAGGTCAGAGCACTGGCTGCCCAGAGAGGTGGTAGAGGCCCCATCCCTGGAGTCATTCAAGGTCAGGCTTGATGAGGCTCTGAGCAACCTCACCTAGGTAGAGATGTCCCTACTTGTGTAGGGAGGTTGGACTAGATGACATCTAGAGGTCCCTTCCAGCCTGAAACATTCTATGATTCTATTCTATGTTCACCTCCTCCTGCAACTGAGGAGGCCAAGGTGAAAAGCTTCTTTCCCTCCACACCTATGGGAAGGGAGGAAAAACCAGCTCCAGTGTGCTCAGATGAAGTGTGCACGTGCTGCTGTTTGAGCACAAAGTTTTAACTTCCTTGACAAAGTCCTAATTCCAAGCTGTAGGTTTTTAAAATATATATAGCCAAAAAGCAAAACAATTAGCAACCTATCTTGTCTGCAATTTTGTAACCACGTAATTTGACCTCTCACTACACCTCTTGTCCCCAGACTATGTGGACTAAAGTTTATCCAGAAGATTAAGAGCAAACATACAACTAATTACGTATCAATCTGCTCACAAGTGATGTTCAGGCCCAGTGATGAGTAAGCACACTGTCTACAGACATGAAAGATCACAGCTTAGAAAGGCAGGACACCCCTTTCAGCACAGGAGAATGCACCTGTCTCAGATTATGCAGACTGGTCAATCTCTTGAAAATCAGTCAGTGCCTTCTGCTTTTATATTTTGAAAAAGCAGAAGAAAACCTTTTTGGTGCTAGAGGAAAACTAAGGGAAAAATGTAACTGATCAGTCTAACAAAATGTTCTTTGAAGTTCAAGAATCAATTGCCCCATGTATCTGTGCAATCAACCAATGCAGAGGTTCAAGAGCCAAGAATAGGTTCAGGAGCCAAGAATACAATTAAAATGTCTACTTACAAACTCATAGGATCAGATAAAACTGGCAGGTTGTTTGATATATAACTATATAGTTCTAAACATTTTTCTAAGTATTAACATTTAGCATGAAATGGACCCTGTGCAGAGTCTTCACAGCTCTGCTGATGCCAAGTATTTTATGGGTCTACTAAAAAAGGTGAAGCCACTAGTGACATACCTGCCCCTACTGAGGAAGTAACACAAAAGATGGAATCAACTTTCATTTTTCCTCCTTGAACTGTTGCCTGATATTTTCAGTTTCTCTTTTTTTTTTCCTGTTATAAAGCGTGTTAGGTGGAGGCATGCAAAATTTCCAGATGCAGGCCAAAAACCCCATCACTGTGATCGAGATCATCAGTTACAGGAATATAACAAGTGTTTCCAATTCTAAGTATTTATTCTCATTGAAAAACAGGCAGTAGCATTCAATTATTGTTTACACCCAGCCTGGACAGCCATGCCCCAATTTACCTTACCATCATATTGCCTTCCATCACATTTTACGAATGAAACCTCCAAATATTTAAATATTTATGCTTTTGCCTGATACTTTTGACAGTGGCCCCCATCTTTAAGAGAACCCAAAACACGAACATACCTGTTGAACTGTTGCCTCCTCAACTCCTGCTCTGCGAAACTCTGCTAAAACTGCTTTCAAAAAGATTTGTTCGTGCAATGAGGCTTTCCTGAATATCAAACCGAAACAGACAAAAATCAATTTGCAAAGTTTAGAACTTACAAAACATCAGGAAGAAGCCTGGAAAGAAAATTGCTTGGTAACCACATTTTTAAATGCAGGGTATTTTTCTACCCAAGGTGGGTATTTCACGTCAACTAGCCATTCTGTTACAGCCTGCAACCCTGGCACCACCATTCACCTCTTTCAGTGTATGTGAACACATTTCATTCCACGCATTACACACATTCTGCAGTGTGTTATGGTCAATGCACACTGATGAATTAATAAAGTAGCACTTGGGTTTTCAGGCCCGAGGAGCACAGTAAAAGCAGTACTGACATATCCAACAAAATACTGTATTTTGACCCCTAAATCCCCCCTTTCCTGCTGAGACAGGTTCTGTTCCTTTTGACCAGAAACCGGTAAAGCAGTTTACCAGTTACAGCTTGTGCAGACCATGGAAGGGCAACAGAATTCCTCATATTTCCATTAGGAAACCTTTTGGAAGTCCTAACAGAATCTGTTTGTTAAACAAACCAGTTCAATGGGAAATCCTTGCATTCTGCTCAGACCTCTGTGTCTCCATCTAAGCAATGACAGTGGCAGAATACAAGCAGATGTAGAAGGGAATACTTGACTCTTGGGGACCTGGTGTTGACACTGTGCACATCTGAGTGGTTTTTTCCTTCAGTCTAACTCCAAGTCTGGTCCAGTATGCTGAATAACCAGTAGTATTTGTAGTTGTGGGCCCCTGAATGTACCTTCGAGACATAGTTCCAACTGGAAGGAATTTGAATATATGTGCTTGGAAACTGCTGCTCAGTGAAATCAATGCACAGCAAGCAGGGACAATCAGGAAGTGTCAAAAGCCCTCTCCTGATCTGAGCTAACACACTAACATGGAAACATCATGTATAAACCTGTACAGTGACTTCTATGCCTTTGTTTCCCACCTTTAGTTCCTGAATGTTTTTGAAAAAGTAGTCCAGTGAAAAAGACACAAAATCTAAGAAGTTCCTCTGAGAAATGTTTTTACCTGATTGCATTTATATATGGTGATGAAAACATTTCTTCGATGGCTTCTGTTACATGGGCCATCCTGACTATTTCAGGGGTTCTCTTTTGGCTAGCAAATTCACAGATCTCAGTGGCCCTTCTGCAGATATCAAGGCAACGCCTGGCATCACCAGACAGTGCTGCGACCTGGAAGTAAACATGACAGATAGGTAGCAATGTTTCCTAGAAGTTGAGGAGAGTTTGGCAAGAATCAATAGACAAAAAAGCCACCAACCCAACCACAAGAGAGGAGAGCAATGCTACTGTGAACTATGTGACTAGAATCCCAGGTTTTAAGTAACAATCTTATTGATCAAAAGCAACAAAAGCAACCCTCCCACATCCCCCCCTGCTCCAATCTGGTTATCACAAATTCAAGACTGAACTTTTTTCTATAACTGCATAAGTTAGAGGTTAAAATAAATAACCAGGAAATCCAGTGTGAGTAGTTCAGTTCAACACAAAGTTTT
Organism: Eurystomus gularis; assembly: GCA_013400335.1. Classification (NCBI taxonomy): domain Eukaryota; kingdom Metazoa; phylum Chordata; class Aves; order Coraciiformes; family Coraciidae; genus Eurystomus; species Eurystomus gularis. The sequence continues at coordinate 83,338 of VZZY01009380.1, forward strand.
CAGAAGTGTGATCAGTAAAGACCCTACCAGAATTCAGGTTCAGGCAGAGGGAAGAAAAAAAAAAAAAAGAGGGGGCAAAAACCTCTTCAGTTTTTCCAGGCTCAGTAGAACTTTGATTTTAAGAGTACAGTAATATTTTTATAGTAGGTCTCAAAGGAACATCTGGGAGAGTGATTTTACAATTAAAAGTGCCTGAAAATTTTTAGGTGTCTGAAATTTCTCAAAGTACTTAAAACCCCACTTGTGGTTTACAATTTGAATAAAGCTATGAACATTCACTAGACACAGCACTGGCCCAGTTTTCCCAGTAGATGCCGATAACATATGAAAGCACTAGAACCCAGCTGGAGCCAAGAATAAAACCCTTTAGATAATAATTGTGACTTATTTTCCTACATTTTTCTGAAGAAAAAAGTCATACTAGAAAAACACTGCAGGTTATTCAGCCTGCAAAATCATCGCTATTATTCTTACAAAAGGTGGTTCCTTCATAATAAAATAAATGCTTATATTCACTTCTGGCATATTTACAAGCACTCTTTTTTTTGATCCCAGAATGATGCTTAGCAGAAAGTTTAAGCATATACTGCTTGATGGATGTTCAAACAAATTTTAATAGCTTATTTTAACATGTAATTGCTAACAAGACCTTAAACAATGCATATGTCTTAATTTGAGACGCTACTGATACCTAAATGCGTTAATTTTTTGTACCACTGAGTACTGAGACTGGCAACAGAACAGGTACTATCTATTATGCCAGGGCTTTAAACATCTTGAGAAGAAAATGAATAGGGCTATTTCCACTGCCACTGGCGTACTAGGGTTTTTCTTTTTTCCAAGATAATCCAATTACCCACATTATGCCAAACACTGGAGAAAGCTGACATCATTATGCGTTACCACAACACTTGTTGTCATGCCTCCAGCTCTTGGAATATACTTCTACCTTCTCAAAGTAGGTAGAAAAATAATAGACACTGTTTTAGCAATGCTTCCTGTGAAAATACCCTGTGTACCTTCCAGACAGCATAATATATGATCCGCCACTCGTGCCCCACTTGTCTCCAATACAGAACCAAGTCTAGCTACTGTTACGAACTTCTCCCCTGCTGCCGCCCTCCCCACTCTTCACCTAGCACAACGCAAAGATGCTGTGCCTACCTTTCTGGAAACCAGCTGAATTGCATCCTCTTCAAACGCCTCTATGCTGTTCAGTCTGGATGAAACAATTTGCTGTAACTGCTTGTAGGTGTAGGGCTGAAAGGACATTCTGGTGAGGCCCTACAGTAAATAAAATACAGCAAGAAGCATTTGTAGTGCTTGAAAACTCAACTGCTCAAGCACAGCATGTATAGCTAGTTTTATTTTCTCTGGTAGGAGCTCTCTCACTTCCTTCCCCTCCAAGTGATAGCTTTCATCAATTCTTCCGCTACCTATTTGTGAAACAAACTTGCAAATCCACAAAACTAAGCGAGGACCACTGGTTAGACCTTCCCACCGAAAGGCCTGAGGAACAAGTGCTGCTGCTACTAGAATTCAACTTTCTTACAAAACGTTGTAAACAAATTAGAGCCACCTAACAAAAATAGTTTTCTTACAACTGTTCACATTTTTTTTTAATACAGTAAAAGCAGAGGTTACGAAAAAAGCACTACTCTTTCTCCTTTAGCAAATCTGTACGCACGTATACAGTCATATTCTTGACTTCACATTAGCAATCAGCCAAGAATTAAAAATCCCATTCTGGCTCAAGACAAAAACTGCTTTCAGATGAGAAGGACTATCTATGTTAGGTGGTACGCTGCCTTTCATATTCTACGTGAGGCCTGAGTTTTGCATTTCTTATGCAAAATTCTTCTCTCTTGTGACTATATGGTCTCAGCTGATGGGCAGGTTGAGCTGGTGAGGAAAACAATTCGCACACTGTGAAGCCATTTTTGAGTCACGAGGCACAGAGCACTGTTTTTGCAAATCACTTTTCAGAGCAGTGACGAAGAGATGACCTAGGAAAATGTATTCAACACAGGTGTAGTGTGTCCAACATCCTGTCCAAAGGTGTCCAACAAAGAAAACCTACCAGCTGATGATGGCAAATAAGGAGAAGTTACCAGATGACTAGAATGAAAGGGTAAAGAGGAAGGGAAACCAGAAGAGAATTCTTCTGGACTCTAAACAGCTTAACCATGAAGCACGGCATTTGATTATCCAGTTCTTAATATGTTTAAAAAGACATCTGGATTCCTAATTCATTCTTATAAGAACATAGCGTACTTACACAGCATAACATCTGATTAGCAAGCTGGCTCCTAAACTTACTTTGCCAAGATTTATACATTCATTATTGGCCTCTGGAGAGGGAATTATAAAAGCATTGTTTAAGCCCTGATGTAACATCCTACCTTTCTCCTGGATTAGTTTTGACTGCGTACAGTATTTAATCTGTTTGCATTTTATAGCATAGCAACAAAACTGCTAGGACGTACCAGCCTGCTAGCTACTCTGTTCATCATTATTCTTTCTGGCAAGTCCATGGTGTTAGCAATGGCCAAGATGATTAACTTGGAGTGCTTTTGAGTCGGCCAGTCAAATAAATTGTACATCACGTTCTGTTTCCGGGTCCACAGAAGATCGAGCTGCAGAGACAGAAAGAAGAATTAGACTGGAAAAGAAGAGCCTCGTTATTTACAATACCTGATGGGGGCCTGAGAGAGCTAGCTCTGCCACAGAAGGCTTCTTACGTGATGCTGAACAAGCTGTCTCTGTTGGGTTTTCTTTATCCATCTACTGGTAGGACTGCATTTTCTGAGTTAGGGCTCTAATCTCTTTTGGATAAGCATGGCCCTGCTAGACGCTTGAACAGTACTAATCACAGCAGAGTGATTCAGCAGCTGGAATCTTTAAACACTACTGTGATATTAATACAACATCTAACAAGCTTAAAAGACCCTCCATGGGAAAGAAAAAAAGGTGTGCATTTATTACTGAACATAGCATATTCGAGGAGTTTCAAAAGTGGATATGACTTATTTCACTGTGAGTTCTCACTGGACAAGCAGCAGCTTCCACACAAAATACAGTTGAATTCTATCGTATTTAGGACTTGACAGAATAACTCCATGACTTGGATGAAAGCAAAACATAAAAGCAATGTCAACTCCAAGGCAACAATAAAGCAGCAGGACACCTGCCCATTTAAATTCAGTTTCCTAATAATGTTAAGAGGAACTCTTTGTTCTCCTAAGTCTATTCCTTTTAGATCGCACATGATATACTCTAAGCATATATAATTTGTCTTTTTCCATCCTTCAAAAACTTATTTCTTACAATACTTCAGGGAAAGCAAGCAAAGGATTCTTTGTCTCACCTCATCCACTATCAGCACTGTGGTCTTCCTCTTTGGTCCAGGTGTACTGAACAGTTTTGCCAGCAGTACTGCAGCATGGTTTGCTGTCACCTTCTGACCTGTCAAAAACTAGACAAGGATTGAACAATGTTGCAGGTTAACAACATCCAAACTCTAGAAATAGGAAGTTTAACTCTTATTCTGTTTTAACTTTTCTTTAACAATCAACACTAAGATTCTGGATGGGGGGAGCAAAAAAGCCAAGTAGCTCATAAGACACTCAGGTCTACCAGAAACTGTCCATAAATGAGAACAGAAACAAAAGAATACTTAGCTAAAAAGAAAAGCCATCACAGATTTATTAAGAAATCCTGAACCCAGCCTCAGGAGGACTCTAAACCTAGTGTACCTCAAGGGTCTGTCTCAATGCAAAACACCTATGGAAAACCTACATCAGTTGACAACAACAGCCTGACTTCAGTAATCTTGGACTCCCATTAAAATATTAATGCTTCGGAAACCATCATTTAATTTCCAGGTCGCTGACTTAGCCTTGACTGACAAAGATCTGGAGCAGCTACTGTCCAGTGCATACTGGGTGATCTTAATCCAGTCCTCAGAAGGTTTATTCACACCCCTACAAATGCAAGCACAGCCAGTCGTCCCAGATGAGATACTGCAGGCTGGCTTGTCACAGAAAGCTGAAATACAGTATTGCTGCCAAAGATGGTTCCTCTTTAGCTCGACTGCTATGATGACAGACAAATTAACCACTAAAGACCCCCTTAGTAATTACTCTGCTGCTACATTGAATTCCAGAGTTGTAATCTCAGTAACGTTTCAAGCATACACATGCAGAAGAAGTTATAGAAGTGGAAAATACATAAAGAATTTGGTTTAGATTTTTTTTTTAAACCCAAGTGGACGTAATACATCAGGCTATTTCCCAGCCACTGCCCTTATGCAGCTGAAACCAAACAGTTCAAGAAGTTGGCCATGGCCTTAAGCTAATTATTTTTTAACCTGCTCTAAGATAAAAGCATACAGTCTCTCAGAGGAACTACTTGGGAGTGTTGGCATGTTAAGTGCCTTGAATACTGTAACACATAGAGGATCTGAAGGTAAAGCATAAAATCTCTTCTTTCAAACCAGAGAGCCAGTGAAGAGGCTTTACTTACCTCTAGTATCTGCACGTAAGCCTGGTGAGGGTCAGTCAGCTTCATGCCATTAATCTCTACAAACTGGAACGATGGTAGGTCGTCATTTTCTGCAGCTTGCTGAAGACAACGAATTACTTCATGAACAGTTGCAGTTTTCCCTGTTCCAGGCACTCCTGAAATGTACATGCACCTACAAAAGAAGAACACCTTTTCAGCAGCCTGAGCAATATAACACTCATAGGATTAACAAGCTGGAATTCCTGGGCTCTGAGACCATCTCTTCTGTCACTTCAGGCAATTCCCTGTATTTCAGTTACTTTATTTGCAAACTGGGCCACATAACACATTAGAGCATCATGAGGATTTTTATTATTACCGAAACAACTAACAACCTAAAATACTTTATGAATGTAATTTTTTAAATGGTTTCCCAGACGTCTGGAATTGACTAGTTATATTTTGGTTTTTCATTTGAATCTGTACAATAGAAGAGCTCACATTCTTTCTATGCACAACCCTTCTTAATGAAGAAAAATATCAGGAAAACTCAACTAGGAACTTCAATTCAACCAAATGATGATAAACTTTTAAAATAAAAGTAGGGTTGATTGACTGCTGTCATACCATAGGTAGAGGTGACATCAGCTACAGTCTCACCAAACTCACCCTCCTGTACCGTCAATAAGTTTGCTTTCCACAAAGTTATAGATATCCTGGAACTCTTCCTCACGACAAGGCAAAGATTCTGGGACAGCAGAAACATGCAGCCTTTTGATTAAAAAAAGAAAAAGAATGTTGAAGTAGGAGGTCCAAGGTTTGCATTTTCACAGTTCTATCTAAAGTGCCTACTGAGGAAAACACATACCCAGATGCTTCACCTTTCACAGCTAGGTCTAGTTTTTCAACACGCTTAAAGTCTGAACACCAATGTCAAGTACCTCAAAAAGAACCAGCCTAGTCTCTGTATGTGCTTTTAAGTTTTAAGAGGGCTGAACAGTTATCTTCACAGCATGAATATGCAGCAATAAAGGTCTAGCTGTTTTAACTCACAAAAAAACCAATTAAGCCAATGTAGAGATAAGATAAAATAGGGGAGACCGCTTATAGGAAACTGAAAAAACTGAAACTCAGCTTGAAAGATACAGTCAGTACAGAACACACTATTTTTTGCACTGTGAAGATCTACAACGATCACTGTAAAGCTTTTCCACACACCAAGAGGAGACAGATACCATACCTTTACAATTTAAAGCTAGTAAGAGAGGCTCTGCTTTTCTAATGTTGCACAGAATAAAGACAGATACCTAATCTTGAAGAACTTAGCATGGGCTGGTTATACCAATTTGAAATTGCAAAAGTAGTATTGTAAATACAACTAGTATTTGTAAATCTAGTACTGTAAATTCATAAATGCTCTTCTGGTATCAAAACACCACACATTTTTACCAAATTTATTCAATATGGTGAAGATGGCATTTCCCCATTTCAGCAGAGCCTGTGGCTCTGCCTACTTGATGTGTTTTTTGTTTTTCCTCCCTTGAGCATACATTACCTTAATCTGGCTTCTTCTAGTATGCTGGCTGGTTTCTGTGCTGCGTGGTTGCGCCTGGGAATTTCAGGAGTTGCATTCCGGGGTGTCTTGGGTGTTCGTGGTAAAGGCTGCAAAGAAAAGTTACAACCTCAAACAGATTTTCTACATACAGCAATTTCTACTGGAGATCGATCATCCACGCAAGTTTCCCAGACGTTACTTAGGTACAAAGACTACTTGGGGATGCCAGAGTACACGATGAGCAGAGGAACTGCCTTTACAAAGGGAACTATCAAACCAGCCTCATGGTCTTTTCTTCCTAAGGGAAAAAAGAAACTGGAAAGGGACTGGTGACAAAGACAAGTACACTTTTTAACTGTCTGAAGAATTTTTAAATTGCTAATGCTTTTCTGAAGTCTTGTGTTACAAAGAACTAAATACATCTCAGTGCACAGCTTATGATAAAAGTAAAAATGCTGTCCATAAACAGATTTACGTTTATATTTTCTCTGTTCAGGCTAGAGTTTTCCTATCAACATCATCACAACATTCACAATACACAGGTGGTTTATGTATTTGCACACCCTACTCATATCAAAGATCGTATAAATCTAGATAACGTTTCATGGAAAGCTAAGGGGTTCAGATACTTAATCGTGGTACACAGGCATCAAGAATTCAAACAATAGACTCAGAGACAATAAAACCAGCTCTTTTATATGGAACCTTACCGTTTTCTTCGGGGTCTTAGCAGGAGTGTGAACTGAAGACTTCCTTGAAGATTTTGGGGTGCTGAATATTCTGCTTAATTTAGTCTTCTTTTCTGGTGTACAGAGCACATCATCCTCCTCTTCCTCGCTACTTGAAGAATAATTGCTGTCTGAGCTAGGTGGAAAGCCCTCTTCCTGGTTCAACTCTAGTTTATTTAATATGCTACAAGAAACAGCAATTAAACGAGTTTTAAAAAAAATACATACGACTCCACATGCTAGTATCGCTTGTACATCTCGTGTGTAATCGCAATCAACAAGCCAACACATTTTCCACTTGAGCTGCGAGTTTTCCGTGGTTATTTAACAGGCTGGTTTAAAAGAAGTCAGTTTTCCGATGAACACCACGAGCTGGCTTGATATTTCTGAACATAAGACAGTTTTCACTCACCCTGCAGTTAAGCTGTGCTTCCAGAACCATCTGCATTTCAATATTAAGCTAGACAAACTCAAGGCTCCAAGCTGTCAATAGCAATCTGAGCAAGGTATCATAGATGCAAAAGTTTACCTGACTTGCTCTGCAATGCGAGCGCTTGTTTTCCGTGCACATACTCTACGCGAACGAGGGGTCAACACAAGGCTCTGACTACTCAAGTCCTGATGCCCATCTAAACTGTAAAGAAAGAACAAAGCAATTTTTATTTCCTCTTGGCATTGCCCTTGTAAAGATGGAGACAAGGTCTTTCAGATTTCAGGCTCAATTATTACAGCTGTCAATCCAGCATGAATTCTTGTTTACAGTTATTTACAGATTGGCTATGGCATGGATGCTAGCAACAAGATTTCTCCTCTCTTGCCGCTGTCTTCAGTGCATCTTTGTCAGGAAAAAAACCCAAAAGCAGAGGATATTGACCAATTGAGGAAAGTTGCTCAGTCTAAAGAGAGACCCTGAGTTCATACAAGTCAGGGCTGCTGGCTGACTGGTGACACTGTGACAACAGCAGCTGCACTAGTATCAGTCGAAAACAGATGTCCCTGCCTTGGGCACTATCAGCATTATACCCCTTTGTGTCCTGATGCACCCTCAGTGGGCAACAGCAGTTATCTCACACTGACTGACAGCTGCTGAACATCTGCAGCTTTCTCTCACTTCCCCAGTTAGATGCATATACAACAGCCAAGGGCACTGAATAGAGCCAATATAGATTAATTAGCAGCCAAAGGTTTGCAAATATAATACAGCCAAACTGAAGAGACAGGGACTCAGAACAACATTGATTTTTTTGTGTAGTTGTGGGTTTTTGTTGGTAAGTTTTTTGGGTTTGTTTGTGGGTTTTTGTTTTTTGTTTGGTTGTTGTTTTTTTTTTAAGAGAAAGCAAACAATTTTCTTTAGGCTTCTCTCTGATCTGCCCTTTGAAGTAAATTCTTCTATTTTTGAGATTCCTTGGTTGTCTTCTTGGGCATTTCTTCATCCCTTCCACTGTAATACTTTACTATTAATACAACTTTCCTATTGGTTCAAATGACACAATTAGGTTAATTATTTGTAAATTATTTTTGTGTTTTCTTAGATCTGTAAATACCACTGAAATGCCATTGCTTCATCAATGAAAAGTAAATGTTTTGCTATACAGTAAGTGACAAAAACACAGTGCAGGTGCACCCACAGCTTTACTCTTTGAAAGAAGGCACACGACTGAGTTTTGGCTTCATGCAACATTTTATACCATTAAATCTGATCCATTCTCCTCCTGCCCCAGTGTAATGACATTTTTAAAGGCTGTGTGAAAATATACTTAAACAATTCTGCTTTTTGAATTTTGACTTTTCAACATAAAAATCAGCACGAAAGTATAAATACAATTATCAAGAGAACCTTCATGAGCCCAGCTCCATCCTTCCTATAGTTCAGCCTGTCTCAACAGCTGTCACAAGCAGAGCACACTTCTGAGCCTGTGTGACCTATGCAGAGCTACTACAGGGAAATGGATTTTTATCCATGCTGATGAGTACAAACCATGATCAATATGGCTTCAATTCCCTTCCATATCATCCTGCCCTTCCCATTTTCAACCTCTTCTCTGTGTTCTTGTAACCATGAACTGTTTGCATCCATCTTTAAAGTCAACTCCCCTTGTGATCTCCCCAATCATTCATTCACCTCCAAGGAACACCATTTCTAGAGCTTCACCAGTGTGCTGGTAACTATCAAGGCTACGTCCCGCTTCTCTCAGTGATCTCAACAGGCAAAATGTGCTACACACAGAGAATTCACCTGCTCTTCTCTCCAGAAGCCTTTCATAAGTGTGCTTTAAGAACGAAATGCAAATAGAAATCCCATATAAAAACCAAAAAGCAATCACTTACGATGTGGTGTCATCTTTCTTACTACGATTCTTGGGTTTCTCAGTGGAGTCTTTGAGCTTGCTGTAGGGCGATAACCGTATTGTGTCACTGAACTTCTCCCAGTGCTCTGCTGCATCCGACGCTGACTTCGACTTATTCTTGGCACAGGGTATTTTTGGTGGTGAGCCTAAAATGCCAGTGAATTGCACTTTTCTTTTAGTAGGTGAGGGTTCCAACGGTGCTAGTGCTACATCACAGTCATCATCCAAAAGTTCCAAAACTTCACATCCCAGGAGCCTGCCTTTAGATCTTGTGGGACCTGGGAATCAAGAGCAAAAGGAGCTTTTGTCAGGCTTCAACATGGTCAACTTGCAGACGACATGACTGGCTCGGAGGCTGTCATTTAAATGAAAGGGGAAGGCATTGCTCTCCAGAAACAAGGAACGGAACGTACACAGAAGGCATACACTTCCTCTAAAATGACAACTAAATAGAATACAACTGGATTTTTCCTGGCTTCTAACCCTCTTCCATCACTCACAACTTTTCTCAAGCTCCAGTTTGAAAATACGACATGTTCCATAGGATCAAGTGTGCTTATTCCACCAGCTCAACATAAGCATTCTAGTGCACCAATCGAAGATTAAAGTGAGACATTCTGAGGTCAAGTTAGGGTGATCGGTAGCATTTCAGCCAAGAAGCACTTTAATTTACACTTGCCAGTTACAAATAAAATATTTGCAACAGCAATTGGATATAAGCAGTGCAGTTGCTTGAAATAACAGACACAAGACAAACAACTGATGTGCCCAAAAGGCTTGGGCTAACCCCAAAGCCTGAATAAGGTAGCTAAAAATACTGAAGTTCAATATTATGATTGTTTGAACTACCCAAAATGAAGAGACGCAAAACATCTTATACTGAGAATTACCGAATGGGCAGCATATTGTCATATACATACTGTTTAACTGTAACTTCTTCCTTGCTGTTGGAGTTTTGGTGCCATCAGCCACTCTTTGGGAACGTCTCTCCTTAGCAAGGGAGGACTTGGAAGCAGAATGTTTTGATTCTATTTCCATCTCAACATTTTTGGGTTTTGGGGCACGCCGAGCAATGCACACTGCCTCTTTTTTCAGGGCGGAAATGATGTCCAAAGGAATAACTGAGTTTGAAGAGTTTGGGGAGCCACCGCCTTTCTTGTTAGCTTCTTTCAGCTTAGAGAACGTGTCAGGAGACAAAGCCTTAAAGCATTTTCCATCCCAAGAATGTTTCACAAAGAAAATTTGATCCTTGTTTAATGTAACAGGTAGTTCCTCCCCTGGATGTAGTGGTATTACCTGTAAAAACAGAAAATACCACAACACACATACCTTAACACTTACTGTTAATTTAGCACTCCGCTATTTTCTATTCATAGATCTTACTATTGGAATTCATGTGATACTTTGTAAGAGAGGGCAACACCTTCAGCTACATTTACACCAGCTTAAGTTTACTCCACTCGAGGACTCCCATTCGCATTACTTCTTTCAACACAAACCTCTAAATGAGCTGGCTGCCAACAGCCAAAGTCCTTTTGGGATGGAGGAAAGACAGAACATCAGCAGCTTTCAACTATCCCATTCCATGTGAACTGCATGAACAAATAGACATCGCACTTTTGGTTTGGGAGGGAATAGACAGCTCTTTCTATTATGTTTTTCAAATTGTTTCTCTTCCTTTCTTCCCTGTGTGTGTAGAGGGGTTGCAGTACATACCATGATGCTTTTAATAATGGTCTCCACAGCTATGTCAGTGTCATAGCCAGCAACTTGATCAAAAAACACCTCTTGGGGAGGAACTTCTCTTTTAAGCAGTTTCCGTTTATTCTGCGGTATCTCTGTAATATGAGAGAACCACTGCACAACTGCGTGTTTCTGCTGAGCACCTGCAACAGTGAAAATTTAGAGTTTTATAGTATCACAGACAGTTATTGCCAGACCTCAATGACTTCAGCTGAAATACCATCAAGGAAACAAATCCTCCCTGGACCCAGGCGAGAAAGCATCTGAGAAGAGATTACAATTCTCATTTTCTTAGCTAAATTAAAGCATTTAAGTTGAGACTTTTAAGGACTAAGATAACACCTATATAGAGTCTTAATCACAAAATACCTGGAGACCAGCCCCAGACCACCAGTTTACTACCACAAATGAATAGGTTCCTTATTTGCATAGATGTGACCAACTGAACTCCACGAAACAAAAGCAGCAACATAACGGGGAGAACCGAGAAGTTTCAGAACCTTATTTGTAATGTCAATGTTATTTTAGAAGTAAGCCAGAAATATATTTATTCACTGCCTAATAAACCAGAGAATCCTGCAGCTGAAATATCTAGGAGAAAGCCTGAATAAACACCATAGTTTGCAGGGAGAGTTAAAAGAAAAATTTGGAACATATCACGATTGAATAATAAGTTACTCTCTACGTTTTAAGGTGTTCACCTTTGAATGAAAACAAAGCCACATATCTTCAACAAATTTGTCGAAGATATGTAACAAAAGGAAAATCTTGTTTCCAAGGAGGTTTCATTCCAGCATGAAAATAATGCCCAGTTACATTACAACAAATGTGCATTAGTAAATAAGCCAGAGTGATAAGGTTTTTTTTTAAAAAAAGTAAAGAAAGAAATAAAAACCTCAAGTGGTCCGAAACAAACAGAAGCTGTTCAAAGAAATTAGACAAAGGTAACGAGTAGTTTCTAATTCAGACTCAGATGTGTTTATCACTGACCTTCCATGATTCATCTTTTCATATCTACATATAAGCAAGTAGTTCTACAAAGGACAGAAGTAACGAGGCCCTTTATTCTGCCTTCCCCCTTATCGCTAAATTACCTGATGTCTATTAAGATTCAGGTTCCAGGGCTGCAGTGCTTTTGCTCTGTTTGGATTCTCCAATCTCTAAAGCATGAGCTCCCACTGCCCTCCTCAAGGACCATTTATTTTACATTAGAGAACTAAGCAAAAAACTTGTAAGAAGTCTAAGCTCTCTAGCTCTCAAATTTAGTTGAAATTAGCCATCAGCCCCAAATATTTGAGGAGCATGTGAATATAGATGCAGTGATTACCAAAGCCCAATTTGCATTAAAAATTGGGCCAGAAGTATATGCTAACTACATCCCCGTGAAAAAGGTAACTTTAAAACATTTTAGAATTTCTCAGATAGAAAGTGAATTTTTATGTCTCTTACCGTCTTCATATAAATCCAGGAGCTGTGCCACAAAAGGCTGATCTGCGTTCTCCCCTTCTACTAAAATATAGTTGCCAAGTTGTATACAGGTTTCTGTTCTGCTTCTTTCTGATGTAATGAGGATTCCACTAGAAAGCAATTCATGCAGATTAACAGGATTTCACATTCTTTGTAATTCACATATCATTACAGCTGATGGCCTGTCAGTTTTACAGCTAGTTAGGCCACCGCTTGCAAAGCTTACAATTTAGTTTCCCGATTAAAAGCTTTTACATATATTTCTATTAGTTAATGTTTATTCACAGATTTATTTAAATGTTTTCACTTATGCTTTATATAACTTGTAATGCAAGAGCTTTGTGATGGTGCTTCTGTTATACGCATACAGTGCCATGACAGTGCTCAACACCTTACTCATATTCTTGCTGACTGACACATTAACCTAAATGATTCCAGAAAGGTAAATAAACCTTGATTAATCAAGTTTCCCTGAGCAAGCCAGAAATAAGCATTATTTACCTGTACTGCAAAGTCCTCAGTTTTCTGTCTGAGCTCATGGGTTTTCCATACCAGGAGTAGATAACTTTGCTTTGCTGCCGGGTGTTCATGATTCCCAAGGAAGAGCTAAAGCAAATAACAAATAATTTATTGACAAATAAAAGCAGGGAAAGACTCAAGATGGCCAGATACACAGAAACGACGCCAATCCTTTCAGTGTGCACGAAGGGGCTGGCACGCCTGGGTGGGTTCAGAGAAGCCTGCCTGCCTTCCCCAAGGCCTCCAGCCGCCTCTCTCAAAATCACAGAATCGTTATGGTTGGAAGGGACCTCCAGGGTCATCATGTTCAACCCTTCTCCTGCAGGAGGATGGAGAAGGCAGATGCTGAGCAGTGACTGCTCCTCAACTCCTTCGCTCGCGTCCAGCGCTTGACAAGCACACCCGGCAAACGCGCGGTCCCCTTGTTCCCGGCTCCAGCGCTTCCTCCCGGAGCAGGTTACCGGAGCTGTTGGTGACCGAGGCCTCCCGCCCCGCCGCGCTGGCCCACCCGGGGCACGCCGCCGGCCGCTCCAAGGCCTGGCCTCGCTGCGTTTCGTCCAGACCCCACAGCGACCAGGCGGATGAGGCCGTCACGAAGGTCTCGCCTCGTCCCCTCCTTTTTTTTTTGTTTTTGTTTGACTTGTTTTGTTTTGCTTTTTCCCTAAATAATCATTTTCCCCCTGGAAACACGCCGCAGGGCTCAGGAGGCCCCCCCGCTCACTCGCCCGCCCCAGCCCGTCGCTTTAGCCGCGGCAGGAGAGCGCTCGGGAACCGCCCGAGCTCAGGGCGGCC
>VZZY01009380.1:97040-136467 GCA_013400335.1 Eurystomus gularis
AGCCCCGCCCCCCGGGCCGCGCGCGCGCGCACAGGGCGGGAGGAGGCCGCGCAGGAGCCGCGCCATGTTTGTGCCTGGCAACCCGAAGCCGCGGCCGGAAGCGCTGTTATAGCCCGGAGGTAAGATGGCGGCCGGCAGCGGCGCCCCGGAAGCGGAAGCCGGCATAGGCCCTCCCAGAAGAGGAGCGGGGCGGCCCGCCGTGAAGCCGAGGGGAGCTGTCTAGCGGCGGCCATGGCGAACCGGACGGTGAAGGACGCGCACAGCATCCACGGCACCAACCCGCAGTACCTGGTGGAGAAGATCATCCGTACCCGCATCTACGAGTCCAAGTATTGGAAGGAGGAGTGCTTCGGCCTGACGGGTATGGCGGGCAGGGCCGGGGCGGGAGGGGGCCCGGCGGGGAGCCCGGTGAGGGGCCTGCGCTGACGGCCCGTCTCTCTCCTAGCCGAGCTGGTGGTGGACAAGGCCATGGAGCTGAAGTACGTGGGGGGCGTCTATGGCGGGAACATTAAGCCTACGCCCTTTTTGTGCTTGACGCTGAAGATGCTGCAGATCCAGCCCGAGAAGGACATCATCGTGGAGTTCATAAAAAACGAGGACTTCAAGTAAGTTGGTAGCTTGATTATTTTTTTTTTCCCTCTTTTTGTTTTCATACTGAATGAAATTGTCTAAAACAGCCAGAGAAACCTCATGGTGGGACTTTTACTGGGTTCTGGTAAAACTCTTCTTGCTAAAAGCATGTCCTTCCTCTTGCTTTCGAGGCTGCTGTCCTGGTCACTTGGGCTGTTGGATGGCTTGTCTTTGTGCTCTCTGCAATAGTACATCTCTGCCTGAAGCAGGTGGAACAAGACGTGTTCAGGGAGCAATATTAATCAACTTTTTCTTTACCGTTTCTTTTGTCTCTGTGAGTGACAATGCCGTTCCTGCGTGCAGGAATGACCTAGACAGAGGTTATATATGTATACTTGAGTGTGTGTATATAGACACACTTGAGTATTTGAAGGAGAAGGTCTAAATGGTTGGTCATTCTGTTTTATCTTAGTGTAATGATTTTCCTTGGAAACTTAGGGGAAAAGCTCTTTTATCTAAACTACTAACTCTGGAAAAAAGTCAGATACATGAAAGGTTTTACTTTTCAGGTATGTCCGCATGCTTGGTGCGTTGTACATGAGATTGACAGGCACTGCCATCGATTGCTACAAGTATCTCGAGCCACTGTACAATGACTATCGAAAAATAAAAAGTCAGAACAGAAATGGAGGTGAGGGCTTTTCCTTAGTTATGGTTTCTTAGTACTTCATAGATGGCTTTTTGTAAAAAAAAAACAAACAACAACAACCCCACATATGCTAAATAAATGTTCTGTTTAGTAATATAAACTTAAAGAATTGTGGCATAACCATTTTTTGAAACCTTACTTTTACTTATTAATGCTTTGGATAGCCTATTGATCTTGCTGACTCGTACAAATGAGAACTGCCTCACTTGCCTTGCTTTCCCCAAGGGCTTGTGTTCTCTGTTGGGCACTGAAACACAAGTATAATAAATACCAAAAGAGCATAATACTATAAATACCAAAAACCCCACTATCTGAATGCTAGTTTAAGCGCTGTCTATCTGCTAATCCTAGATGTGTAGTAATTTCTTTTTTTGCAAGATAGGCCTAATGATTTTCCTTATCCTTTAGAATGATTTTAGAGCTGTTGTTTGTTCATCCCCTTGACATAAATTGTCTGAAGTGTTTCATCTTTCCTCTAGCCACTAATTTTGTCTTTTAAATGCAATTTCCAACACCCCTATCCAGAATTTGAGCTGATGCACGTGGATGAATTTATTGACGAACTGCTCCATGAGGAACGTGTATGCGATATCATTCTGCCTCGGTTACAGGTTTGGAAAAGTAGATGGTTTTGGAATTCTTGACAATAGCTGGGATCAGCTACTGGCTTGTTCCATAAAGCTGTGTTTGCAGACCCTTCTGGCACATGACGTGCCTCCTCAGGTGGTTGTTCTCACTGGGTTATGTAAGATAAAGTTGTACTTTCTCCTAGAAACGGTATGTTCTAGAAGAAGCTGAGCAACTCGAGCCTCGTGTTAGCGCTTTGGAAGAAGATATGGATGATGTAGAATCTAGCGAGGAGGAGGAGGAGGAAGATGAAAAGGTTGGTGAAGTGTTACGGAAAGAGATAGTTAAAGTTCGTGTTGAACCACTGCAGAACACTTTGTGGCCTGTGAAAAATATTTGAAGGGAGGCACTGGGAGGCTGCTTGCAGCGCTTATCTCCTCCCTTCACATATTTTAATATAAGCTGCTTGTGAGAACTTTAAGACCCTGAAGCAGTTCTTAAGTGTTCTGTGTTTGTCAAGCTTTTCTGTCTCCTGGAATCCACAAATCTGGATCTATTCTCTGTTAAATGTATCTCAGGATGAATTGTTTTACATACATATACCATGGAGAGAACTAAAGGTGATTATGGAAGTTATGGGGACCATCAGAGTCAGTTCTGCTGTACTTTGTAAGAATCAGCAGTATGAGAGGTGGCCATTTTAATTTTCAGTTGGCAAACCTGGGCACTACCACTCGCTTCTGAATGTGAAATACTTGCAGGGAAGGTGGGGAAGCTTGACTGCATGGCTTTTGTCATTTATAGTAATTGTTCAGAATTTTTTACTGATAGATAAAAGCATTGATGAAACAAGTCTTACAGAACCTTCCCCCTGCCTTGTTTCCAGCTGGAACGAGCACCCTCTCCTGACCACCGCAGGAGAGGCTACAGAGACCTGGATAAACCTCGCAGATCTCCAGCTGTGCGATACAGGCGGAGCCGAAGCAGGTCTCCAAGAAGGTGATGTGGCTCTTCTTGAGCAACGTTTTTACCTGTTGTACTGCAGATGGCTGGAGCGAAGTGCAGAAGTGAGGATGACAGTTGAGCCAGGATTTCTTACACCTCCAAATTCCTTTAGCCCCTTACTAAAGTAAGGAGTTGCAGCGCGCAGCCAGGGCCTGTGTAGTCCTCTAGGCCTTCAGTAACTCCTCAACTTGCTGGCCTACTTCAGCTACATCTGACAACACAGTGAGGATATGAACGAAGTGCTTAGTTTTCGTGTAAGCCAGAGGCTGCAGGGAAAATCCTGTTACTTGTTCTTACTGCTACTAAGCCAGGAAAAACCTCATTTGCTCACTGTATCGGCCAGTCCAGAAGCAGGTGTTGTCTCTCGTGCAGCAGGTCAAACACACACTAACTGGGGACGCTGCGGGTGCAAGGGAAGTCCTGTTGCTGGAGAACATGGGAAATGAAACAGCTGGTTCTGCTAATGATTTTTAGCAACTTATTTTCTCCCTCAATTACAGGCGAAGCCGTTCTCCAAAGAGAAGAAGGTAATCTTTTATTCTATTATTTAATCTTGGAACGTGTGCGTTTTTAGTATGGCTGTCTTAAAAGCTTCCTTTCTCTCAGTCCGTCACCACGCCGGGAGAGGCATCGCAGCAAAAGTCCAAGACGACACCGGAGCAGATCCAGGGAGAGGCGACACAGATCAAGATCTAAATCTCCAGGTATTCTTGTCACTTACAGATTAATTCTGGCAAATCTTTATCAGCAGAATATCCACTGCAAGAAAAAATCTGTGTCGTGGTATCAAGAAGGTAGCATCGGTGCTTCACCTGGCTCATAAAACTGCTAGTTGTATGAAAGCGCAGCTGAAGAACTTTAATACGCACAAAATTACCTTGAGTATGTTTTTCAAATACTTGCCAGGAAGAGGTTAATTTGAATGCCTAATTATGGCGAGGGCTGTTCTGACATGATCCAGGATACTTGGTCACTAGGAGCAGATTGCATTAGCAAGACAAAGAATTCTGGGGTCTGTGGAAGTCACTGTTACCTTCTCATCCCCTAGGGCATCATCGTAGTCACAGACACAGAAGTCATTCCAAGTCACCTGAAAGGTAAAGGCTTTGGCCCCTTTCTTAAGGGTGCCTGCACTGCTGTAAGAACTCTTAACTGCACTGACCACCTTGTTCTTTCAGAACAATTACTAGTGCTGTGTCATACGGTGGGGTGGTTTCTTCTGTTTCAGATCTAAGAAAAGTCACAAGAAGAGTCGTCGAGGGAATGAATAACAAACTAAACCCAGCACACAGTTTAAGGACCTTGAACTGCAGTCTAATGCTGTCCCGTTTGCTGCATGGGACAGCTGGATCTGTTCTGGCTGCTTTAGCAGTCCCTGTCTTTAATCCTTCTCGTACAAGTCCTTGTTTGTGTTTTTTAATTAAAAAAGTTAAGGATGCTTCTTATGTATCTAGTTGCTCATCCTTGTGATAGAATTTGAGGATTGTTTTTACATTGTTTTTCTCAAGGCCTGTAAAAACTAGCGAAGAGCAATAAAAAAAAGAGGGAGGGTTTGTCTTTAAAGGCTCGTTGCTGTTTCTTTTGTAACACTTGTTTAGCTGTCCCCACGCTGGAGCTGGCTTCATTCTCACATGGGGCATTGTTCTGACGAACAGCCGCTGTTCACCTGGAGCCCAAGGAGTGCTGACAACACAGTGGTACGCCCGGGGAAGTCATGGAAAGTCCTCTTTGACATTTCTTCATAGTACAGCCTGATTTTTTTCTAGAGTATTTTCATGTTCTTTTGTAAAGCTTATGAACAGGAAAGCAGGTGCCCTCTTCCCTCAAAGTGTTTTTCAAGAAAAACACACTGTGAACAGCCCAGGTATACTGATTGTATGACTTGTTAAAGCTGCTCATCTTTAAGATAACTAAGTTAAAGCCATTTGTATTACTCTGGTTTCCTAATTATGGGTAGATGCAAGCATGCATACAAAGAGGGAAGAGGAAAAAGTCTTATGTCCTTTTTTTTGCAGTTTTATTTTTCTTTTTAAAAAGTTTTTTGGCACTACATAATTCTGTAAAGAATAGAAGTGACAAATTTTTAAACACATGAAATCCCCTTCTAATTTTATTTTTTTTTTTAGAACAATATATATAAAGTCTGAAGCAACCAAAGTATGAATACAGCTAATAGAAAATAAAGAACTTAATTTTAAAAATTCTCTCTCTTTACAGTTTATCAAGATAAACCAAAACACAATTCCCCTTAAAAATAGGGTAATAAAATAGATGAAATTTGTATCACTCAGTTTTGTGATACTAGTAAAAACTATAGTTCATATCTATGTACAAATGATACAGTTTAAAAACAGTTTTAAATAATCTTGTATCTAAACACGTTGCATTAAGATTTTAAATCAGAACCTGAATTTTCTTTCCCTCCCCTCCCCCCGCCCCCCAGCCCCATTCCATTTCACTTTTTCTGTTGAATGTAATTCAGATTCAAGTGCGGGTGTCCTTGAGACAGAAGCGAGAACCGCTGGTTACTCTGCATCAGTGGACCAGCTAAAAGAAAAGGGATTACAATTAATTCAGCAAACGAAATGTTTTTAACAGTGCTTGGCTATACTCAATGTAGTACTCTTACTTAGAAATAAAACCATTTAGTTACTAGAGCGGCACAAACGCTGTGTACAACTAACCCGCTGAATGGGACAACACGGTAATACTTTAACCCTATCTCCAGAACCCCCTCAGAATCATCACCACATCAATTTGTTGCATTAGTTATTTAACAAAAGTAACTTCAGGGTTTTTCAAGATGGGTCTCACTTGGAAACCTTGCTACAGCCAACAAATTAGATTTTGAAAAAAGGATTTGGTGCCAGTATCTCATTTTACACAAGGTAACCCAGCAACAGGGTAGCTGCAAAGCCTCCAAGTAAAGTTTGGGCATACTTCTCAGTGGAGCCAAAGGTCTATTTCCTACAGCCTTTCCCAATCCTGCCAGATGCTGAACACCTTTACCATTCACTAGCATCAGAAAGAGCTGAGATAGTCACTCCTCACTATCCTGAATACCTGAACCTGATCTAACTGTGAAGTTAGTGCTGCTGTGACTGCTCACAGAGACTAGGTAAACCTCCAGAAGCCTCTTCCAACCTGAATTATGCCATGGTCTTGCAAGTTTTTGTATAGATATATACATATGTAAATCATTCCACAAGGCAGAGTACAAAAGCGAAATAAAATTAGGACAAGAAAGTCTTCAAATTCTTAACACACTCTTGGGCAAATCATCTTAACCAAGCAGAGGTGGCTCTACAGTGAGACAGCAACAGTGAAGGAGAAAGAGCCTAGAAGGGCGACAGGCTGCGGACTGGCTCAGATTTCAGAATTTGATTTAATCCCTTCCCTCCCACAAAAATTTTCATCCATCCATACAGGAAGCTGAAGTGATGATTTGACTCTTGGATTCATTAGTGTTCCAGGGAGCCTAGCAAGTGAAACATGATTCCTTGGCTTTTAAAGCCTCTGAGACAGTAAAGAGACATGTTGCATGAGCTGTTGATTCACATACTAGTTCTAGTACCTTGAGGGTAGAAAGGTTTGTTCGGTGGATAGCTGGCATTTCCCTGCTGCATGTAGTTCTGAGGCATATTGTAAGGCCACGCTCCTCGGAGGAGAGGAAAATGGGTAGGGGTCCCATGGTCCCAAGGGACAGAAGGAGGGTTCATTTTACCAAACTGTCCTTGGAAACCCTGATCTATTTTTCAATTGAAAGGGAAAAGCACATTGCAAGTTGAAATAATTAAACAGTAAGTCACAAATACAATTTACATCTTAAATAACAGTTTGCAGGGGACTTAATGCTATTAGTCTGATGTGCTACTGCTGCTTTTTTTTTTAATATACATCAATAAAAATTACCACCTAAATTACTTTGTTATTCACTATAATAGAATTTATTGGGGAGGAAGACAGAGGATGAATCAGTATTAAAATCAAGACCTACAATTTCACTATTCCGACATTATTCTCATGATGAAAAATACAAGGTCTGAACAATGTTACTAAAACCTGGTCCCACACAGATACTCCTGCTGACAGAGCTGTGACATGAAAGCTATTCTCCTACTGCAAAATTAACTCTCAGATGTACGCTGGAACTCCACTAATACTTGTATGCTTAAGAAACTTGGTATCTAGATCAGCAGACTAACTTTAGAGAGAAAAACAAACAAAAATTTAAATAAGTACACAAATTGTTAGCTATTCCATTTACAAATCCAGTATTCAGCATTAAGGATGAGAAATCAAGCATCCAAGGAGGCAGGACACACAATGGTTGATGCCAAATGCTTTATTACTAATCCTGCTATTTTTGTTCATAGCTCCCAATTTTATAAGACACGGCAATACCTGTTTGAAAACTTGACCAATGTTCATTTTAAAATAAATTTATTAATTTAAGTAACTATCCTCAGTTCTCTTTCAGGCGTATTGTTAAAAAAAATTGCAGACAGACTTTCATGAACTGAAAGCAAGCTACACATTTAAAAAGAAAAGTAACTTTTATACAATAAAACACAAAAAAAAGCATGAAAAACATGTCTGAAATTTCTAACGATCCTACTGCTGATTAATTGTCTACTGAAAAAAAGTCACTCCTTCCAAGTCAAGGTTATGTGAGCCAAGACAAAAGTTTCCATGACCTTAACTGTCCCAAGCAAGTAAGAAAGCAGGCTTCAGCGAGAGAGCAGACAGCTCATCTCTCCTGCACGCCTACCCAGCGACCCCACCTTAATGGCATTTAAGCCAAAAAGGAAACAAAACTGATTAAAACACAAAGAAGAAAAATATCAGGGCTGGGAACTAGGAAAAGGAATGTGATGATATTGGAAAAATACATGGAAATTGAGAGAAGGGGAAAAAATACTGTGACTGACAGTACAAGAAAAACGGGGAAACCTTCTGTGCAGGCACAATGAGAGTGGAAGCAAAGAAACTGAGAGAGAGCCAAGAGAAAGACTGAAGACAGGGGCAGACCGACTACATGATGAGAAGCAGGACTCATTAAGGGAGAGTAGAACAGAAAACAGGATTTGGGGAACTTGTCTGAAAGAAGGCATCTACCAGCATAAGACGACTTGGATTGGAAGGAGTTGCTTGAGAAAAAGTCAGAGCTGGGGTGGACATGGAGGACAGATGAGCCTGGACAGAGAATTAAGATCAGAAAGGGAGAGGGAGGGGCAAAGCATGCTGAAGGCACAGAAAAAATTGGTAGCAGTTTGTTTGGTTTTTTATATTCCCCACAAAGCTCTGAATAGAAAAACATGCATCTCCAGCATCTCAACAAATAGCTGAGACTCACTGGTGAATTACACCTCATCCAACACCACTGAGTCGGCTGAAAAATCTACTTTTGCTGTCAATCACCTCATTAGTGCAGAGAAAAGCTGTGCAGGAGATTCAAAATTTCCACCTTGTGATGAACAACTGCATCAGTATATTGTACGACGGATACATTTTTTTTTTAAACATAGGAGTTTCACAATCAAAAGACTGTTATAATGATCTAAATATCTCAGTTTAAATTTAGGGGCTGCCACAGTTTATGCTGCACAGAAAACTGTATGGGCTTTAATTACTAGATACTGATTTTCTCAGCCTCAAACATACAAATGTACTTGGCTGTCGTCAAGGCTGTTGCCCACTTGTTGCAGGGAAATTTGTATGAAGGAAATACATTTTCAAGAAACGTATTTTCAGGAAATGAGGTTGAGATTCTGGAAGTTACATGTGACAGGATAAACTATAGGAAAAAAGAATACATAAGATCATGTTATATCACACTGAATGCAAGGAGGCAATATTAAACTTGCACAAGCATAATTCTGCCAGTCTCTCAGTTCGTAGCTGCAGTCTCAGCGTTCATCTAATAAACTACATAACAACACAAATGGAAACTGTGAGCATGTTCACCACAATGTGCTTTAGACCCAAACAGTTTTCAGAACATTTCTCAGTTGAATGCATGATTTCTCATGTGTTGCAAAGCCATTCACGGCAGATGGGACCAATGCCTAAAAGGTGACAATGATCCAACTTGCCTGATTCTTTTTCCTATGACACCGTTAAGACAGTGAAAGTAATGACTTAGTTTCTGAAGCATCGTGTTTGTAATATAAAACAAGAGTTAGCTGTTTCTGTAACACTTAACGCTTGTACACAAAGTGCGAGAGGTTTGATACAACAGAGAAGAGTTACCTGAATTCCCCACAGTGCCATTGTTCACCAGTGAGTTTGGAGTCACAGGATTGTGCCAGTGTCCCTCATGAGAAGTGCTGGGGATTCCCATGGGCCTGGCAGCAGGCTGTGCAAAGATGATACTGGGATCATTCAAGCTTACACTGCTCTGGTTATTTGCGGTGCTGCTGCTGCCAGATCTCATAGAAAATGGAACATTTGTAGAATGAGGAGGGTTACCCGGTGCCGAGTGAATAACAGGCCCATGAATAGGCCAAGAAGTGTTGGGAAGCTGAATTTGGTGGTGATGGTGCATCGGAAGTAGTCCCAGGTTATGCAAGGTCGAATACTGACCTGGGGGAGATTGGGGAAAGTTAAACAAAGGCAGCTGGACCTGATGGGGTGGCTGTGCACCCTGCTGTGGTTGCGGAACGTGCTTAGACTGGGATATTGGTTGTGGCTGAGTCTGGTTAATGGAGGCTGGCTGAGAGGAATTCTGTGTGAATTGTTGAGGTTGTGGAGAGTAAGATGACTGATGCGAATCAGACTGGAGGGGAAAAAAAAAAGTATGTATTTCTGATTAGTTCACTAGCTATTTAATGGTGTTTCTTTAATAAGCACTCCCCAGCAACACCCCAAATACTGCGCCCAAGTTCCTGTTGGTTTAAATAAGTGCAGTTCGACTGACACCGATTTTCACCACCACATAGCTTTGTCTGTTAATGTGGCACATATCACCACCAGAAACATGTTCTGAGCAAACATGATCCCCGAGCTGTTCATCAGAGTCCTCCCACATCTGTTTCTGATTTTTAATCAGTGTCTTCCCCACCCTACTTATGTGCAACCCAGAATCTCGTTAACTAGTTCCTTACTTCTAAACAGAGTGGGTTTTATTACTACAGACACTTTTTTCCATAATTCCAAACTAAGCTCCTAATATTTCTTTAATTTTTATTTAACCTGTTAAACAAGAAACTCAAACTCCAAATCACCAGTTTCAACCTCTGCATCCTGATGTTAGGCCATGGCTAAAGGCACAGAAATAGCACATATTACAGCCTTTGCAGAGCTCTTACCAAGCTTTCCCTTTCACCAGCAACAGAAAGAGGCATGAGCCTGTTTCATCTATTTGGTATCACAACTAATTAGAAAAGCACTTCAAGAACTGGGGTGGCCGGGAAAAAGAGCTCCCCAGTTTTTCCACCAAAATTTATTATCAGTGTCTGAATTAACCTAATCCAGTCTTAAGCACTGAGACAATATGGTGACGGCATAAGATTGGTGCCTCCAAAGAGAAATTCAAATGACAGACAGCTACCTAAGCCAGAGAGGATTACCTGAATCTCAGATCTCAGTCTCCTCTTGGAGCTGCTTGTGTCCCTCCACAGACTATAGCAGACAACTAAGCTCCAAATAACTCAGCTGCTGTCAAACAGCTGAAGTTAAAGGTCTCTGCAGCTTGTCACTACCCTTGACTGCTTGCCTGACAGTTTGAATTGGCAGTCGCTTTTCTTCAATAACCAGAGGTCTGCAGGACTTCCCCATGCCAGCCTTTCACAGCGTTCCTCATAGCAGCATGCTGTGTGTCTTTGCCTGGGCAAAGCTGAAGCCCAGAAGCTGGGGTTGCTCCCTGCTGCTATTCCAACTGTTCTGTACGAGTGCCTCCTATGCCTTTCTATCAAACCAGGAAGAGAAGGTAAAACCTGGGATTTGAAAGACAACGACTAGTTTAACAGTTTAGATGTTATAAAAATAGAGCAGATGCACTGTCTACAGCCTTCCTGCAAACATCAAACCACCACAAGCATGCACTGGACTCTGGGTCTGCTTCCATACTCCTGCTTTCCCTTTTCTCTCCTTCTTGCTCCACTAACATTTCCCCTTCCCATTCTCCTCCAGCAATCCCTGGACAGCACATATTCACCAAGAAATCCTGGCCAAATGACAACCATGCAACACAGAGTGCATGACACTCGGATGACACAACAATGTGCACGTGCAGTAGGTCTAGTGTGCCTAACGCGCCTGTGTGGGCACCCACATGTCCAGCTTCCATTTCCCACGCAGAAAATACAAGGCTTCTAAAAAGATACTCCGGTGTCGTGTGATAGCACAGTGGCAGTTCAGCCCTTCACTTAGGTTAGGGCTGTATCAGTTCCTCCCTAACAGCATATTATTAAAGTAAAAATTATGTCATAAAGTCTGTTACTGGAGCAAACATTCCAATAAATCCTTACTTATCAGTTGGGAAATACTCTATACCTGAAGCAGTAAACTGAAGAAAGAGCATTACTGATCAGCAGCCCTGATTACTGTTTGCTCACTTGCCAGCTTCATTAGCAGGCACGTGTTTCTCAGAGTAACAGCTTAAAATTAATGAATTTCTGCTGTATTCTGTACTCCAAAAAACATCAAATGCCAACAGCTGCATTTGCTCAAATACCCTCTGGTACCCATCTCCACTTAGAAGCAGGTTAAACATATTTTATCTGCTTCTACAGAGACTTGAACATATTCTGAGAGAAAACTACCCAAAAAATTCCCCGTTGTTCTGTTTGTGCTTCTAGCGTGCTCTGGCAGACTTCTGCCCCACGTATCACATCTGAATAGAAATATGATTCATCTGTGCTCCCTGTCTGGCCATGACAGTCCCTTAAGATAGGTCTCTTAAACCACAGAGAACCATGATAGCCACAAAACTAAGTCTCCAGCAAGTGATGAGCTGTGCTTTACTTCCCTTCGACTCCAGAATAACTAAGCACAAGACTTCAAAAGACATCCTAGCTGAAATGTCAAAGATAGCAAAGCTGGCCTTTCAGAACTGCAAGCTATCTCATGTGAAATCTATGTAGTTTCCATATGGAAAGACGACAAATGCTCTCCAAGAGACACTACATTATAAACCAAAGTTTCATTAACCGGCAGAGTGCAGTGTTATCATTATAAAGTCCAGAATCTGTTGAGAAGAAAACTGCGTAAACCTGTTCCTAGCATGGCCCAGGGTCGCTGGTTTGCTACAGCTTGCTTACTTCAATACTACAGCTAACGGGAACTTACACATTCTGATGACTGTCTAGTGCGCAAGGGTCGTTCCACCTGCTGCTGACTCACAGCCACTAGCTGTGAATTTACCATGCTTCGGACCAACTGGGTGCCTAATCAAGGAACAAAAATGTTAATAAAAAACACGTTACGGGTGACAGAATAATGAACGCAGAACTGGGAGTCAGTGACACCTTAACTCTCATGTGACACAGAGTAGGTAAATCACTTGCACCTCTCCTCGAAGTGGAAAGCTTTCCCTCTACTGGCAACAGCCAACATTAATAGGTATAGCAGCTAAACCCAAAATCTAATTCTTAGTAATACAAATTCTAGCATGAACAAAGCTCACTTTGCTATTAGGTGGGGGTGCTACTTTATACAGGTTTCTACGCTACTGCTGTAAGCAGTGAGGTTTTCAACAGCAATAACAACAGCAGAAACTTTGGGACAAAAAAAAAAGAGAGTAAGGGATAGCAAGATACAGAAAATCAGCAAGGTTGTCTCTGAAGTTCATCTATGATTGCTTTCTCTACTTTAGAGTACTGCAGGCACCTAAGGGCCTAATTTGAGTAAGTTTGCAGTTAGACTTGTCTCTACTTGCTAACAGTCATTTGAAAGCTGAATCTAGCTTCCAAATATTTCTGTATGCTTTTGGAAGTGTTACTTTAAGACCATTGATTTTTGGTGAAAATCCATTTACTTACCTCTCACAGATGACAGAGGGTTAGCTACCGTTTGAGAAACATTTGGAAGAGGAAATGGATTCAATTATTACTATTATTACTACTCCTAAATGCACCTATTGTGAGTGGAAGACAAATAATGCAATACACCCTGGAACACACTATACTTACTGCCAAGTATGTTTTTACCACCCAAAGACTGTACTTCAGGAGGCATTATTCATTCCCCTTGAAGAAAATCAACACTTAAGTCTAAAAGCTGTATTTGCAATGACTGAAAACAGCGTTTGCAGAAAAATTTTAAGATAGTTATCGGGTCTGTATAGAAATCTAGACAGAAGGGATCTCAGAACTTTCAAATTATACTAACAACCTAAACTGACTTACCTGGCACGCTATTATTTCTCTGACGGGTTTGTCTGAATTCAGGACAATCTCTTCTAACGTGACCCACATCCCCACAGATGAAACACCTTTTCTCTCTCGTTTCTCTGTCATCTTCTTTCACTTCCTTTTCATCATCTTTCTCATTCTCCTTTTTCTTCAACCTGAATAATAATTTTTATTAGCAATACCAGAAAACCAGATGCACACACAGTCAAAGTCTCTGTAGAGCTGTCATGCTGGTACGTTCAAAGGAAACGGTTACATAACCAACAGCTGTACCAAAATACCAATACCTGCGCAGTCTCAGAAACACACTTTCAGAATCTGGACTGGT
The DNA here is from genome assembly GCA_013400335.1 of Eurystomus gularis. Taxonomy (NCBI): domain Eukaryota; kingdom Metazoa; phylum Chordata; class Aves; order Coraciiformes; family Coraciidae; genus Eurystomus; species Eurystomus gularis. Next base: position 110,575 of record VZZY01009380.1, read on the forward strand.
TAACAACCTGTTTGTAAAAACGTAAACTCAGAAGCTCCCCAGAACTGTCCAGAAGCTGTGTGACTCCATTAGTGCAGAACTACACCTGCAGTTAAGTAGGCTTTGCCTGTCAGTTTGGGAGCAGTTTTATGCAACAATCCCCCTGAGTCAGAATATACGCAAAACAAGTTAGCTGTATCTTGTAGACAGAACCTCCCCCTGCCTGGAGATGGCACGTTTCTCTGGAAGACTACATCAGCATCCCAAGCCTGGACAGGAGATGAAACAAAGCACTGAAGCTCTTTCAAACACCCACTACTAATACAACATACAGAAGAACTAGTGATCAGGAACCAAGACATAAGGGTCTATTTCCACACAATAGCTGTGGGACTGTTTAATATTAATACTATTTTGGAAGCTGTAGACATAACTTGAGAGAAATTCTGTGTTGCTCTGCTGCAGTAGCAGTTTCTGTGAAGGGCAGATCAGATCTGCTTTCCTGAGGCAGATGTAGGGAGAGAGGTCATGCAACTCAATCTGCTAGTGCCTGTGAGGAGCATGTTAGGGAGCAGCTGAAAGAAAGAGTCAACCTGTGACCTTAGGGTTCCAGTCCAGTTTCGTCTATCTTGAACCCTGCCCACTGAACAAAGGGTTGTAAATAAGGACTTTGCAGCAGGAAAAGACCAAGAAACTTTTGAAGAATTATGGAGCACACAATTGAACATGAGTAAGTGAAAAAACCCAAACCTTCACCTGCATTCTAAGGGCTTCAAGAGGCTTTAGGAGGAGTCAGGCAACCTACACTGAACAGGTCATTAAAAACCAAAAGACATAAAATGCAAGGAGTGCACATTCTCTGTCAATTCCTCCTAAACTCTCTTTGGAGACGTTGACATGCATGTACTAGGGACTCCTTTCGCAGGAGTACTGGATCCAAAACTAATCAGCGTAATTAAGGTAAAAGTGCAAGATCACTAAGTCGCTGGCACTAGTACGATGTTACAGAAATGCATGTTAACTATGTACATTTTAACTCCTCCTAGATTTTAATAAACAAACTTTTACCTGCCTTGCAGAGGTACGTTACCAGATCTATAGAACAATTCAAATTCAACACTGTCTTCCAAACATGATCACTACAGGAAATCCATTTTAAAACATTACAAACTGTGCAGTCAGGTAATACGGCCTCCATCTGATAGTTTACACCATAAAAAGATAAATTTAGTGATCTAAATTTTAAGGTAAGCTGTAGCAATGGATAGATCATGAAGCAAAAGCATTAACATATTATAGACCGTTGTTTTTACTCAACGGTCAGACCGTGCTTGCTTAAACACTCTAAGGTTTAAGGAAATGACCAGAAATAGTTTTAAGAAAGGGATGGGAATTTCAGGATCAGATCTGAAGCTTTGATTTTCTCTGCAATTCAGCATATTCTTCATTTCCATTAAAATTTCGATATCCAAATCTCTTCTGATTTAATCTCTTAAGATTTTACATTAGCTTTGTATATTACTTACCTCCTCCTCTTTGGACAGTCTTTCATGTAGTGACCAATTTTTCCACAGACACGACAACATCTGTCATTGGGTGCCAATTCCCCATCCGTCAGCACTTTTGAGTCAAAAAAGTATTCCTACGAAAACACATCAGACAGATACATAAATAAACCATTCACTTACAAGACAGATTTCATCTTCTATTGTTCCTTAAAAATTTTACTACTTCTTAGAATACACCTAGGCCTTTTCTTTCCCAGATAACGGCACCTTTTTCAGAGATGTGGAGCAGTCTGGGCTAAAAAGGGATATTTAGTCTTGGGGCCAGAGGCTGAACTTGCACAACAGCTTACCAAGGCTTCAGCCTGCTGCCCACCTTCTGCTTCCCCAACTGCAGGAGCCCAACACTATTTTTGCATATGATCTATTTTGGTGTGAGTCACTGCTTGTATGCTTTCGCAAGCAGCCCACATCCCTTCTCAAATGATATGATTCTATATCTCCTAGACAGAACAAAGCTCAGGTGGGAAACAGATGGAGCATCTGCACACTGACCTGTATCACTCCCTTCCTCCGGAATTTGCTAAGGACAGCTGCAGTTTTGATGTGTGTCAGAGCAGAGGCCACAGTTTACAGCCTCTGAGTAACATAAACATTGTGGAAGTGCTATCCCGCCTGAAAGACTGAAATAGAGGTAAGAATAGAAATGTCCTAACCCCGGCTCAGGAACAAAGTCCTGCTGTCAACAGGTAATTCACTGAACCTTTTTGCTAGTTTCCTCTCCGCACCCCTAAGATGCAATACAGAGCACTGTCTTAGGAAGGAGATTGAGAACTTCTTTGTTGGGCCCTTTGGAGAAATAAAACGCTAAGTAATGCTACTGGTATTATTTCCTTCACATAAGGGACGGCTTGTTTGTGTGCTAAGGCTGCTTTTTGTCTTGCCTTTTATCCTTACGTAAAATGTTCAGTGAAATCCTGAGATGAGGCAAAACAATACAAACAATACAAACAACCACATATACAAACACACAGTACATGCCTTCCAGAAGCACTATAGCCTCGTGCTGAACATGTATGCAAACAATTAAAAATAACTAATTAGCAATAATGTTTATTACATATGCTCACATATTGGTCAGTTACAGATAACTACATCAACACTACAATTCATTATTATTTGTATCACAGTAGTACTCAAAAGTCTCCCCAAACCAGGTCCTATTTTACAAGGCACAGCATCAAAGAACATTTAAGATAAACTCAGAAAAAACAAAGATGAAGTAAGCAAATGGAAAAGAGAGGATGGGGAAGGATGAGGGGAAATAAAAGCTTTCAAAATATTTCCAAAATGCCTTAGAAACACAAACCCTATTGAAAGCTGTTGGCAAAACATTCCTTTAAACTGTCTTAGAAAACACCTTTATAAGTAGATGTCAAAAATATGAATTGCAGCTGATTTATTTGCTCATATTAAAAAGAAGTAGATTTCTGTTACACATCAATGACTGGACCCTGTAGCACTGAGGAGTACTTTCTCTAATATGTGCATGAACACATTCCTGACCCTGACTCACTATGCAAATTCTAAAGGTCAACTGATTATCATCCTTTTCCTTCCTCAAGCAGCAATCCTTACTTTCCCCACCAACTGGAAAGTTAACATCTCGTGAGTTTGTCTCCTTTAATTACATGAATAGCTAGTAAAGTTCCTAAAGCTGTTTCTGGGTTTTATAGCTCATTTTGCAGTTTTCTGCAATACTTACATGACACAATGAAAAGTTCTATAAAAAAAGCAAAACAAGCTTATTTTCTCCAAATGTGCCAAAAATACCCATCACCAATCCAACCACTGCTGTGAATACTGCAGGAGCCCAACACTAAGTTGTACATTTTATGCAGATGATGTATAATTATATATATTGTGCATACCAAACTGATAAATTCATTCCAAATACTTGCTTTGAATGTATCAATTCAGTGGACGAAGAAAAGTAAAAAACATATTTCAAACTATGAAAACTTACAGCTTCTCTTCCAACAGTTGGGTAGAATGGGGTACCAAATAATTTTCTCCCATTGATAAATGCCTTCATTATGAAATTGGTCACTATTGAAGAAAGACAAAGTTATTGAAAACATCAGAAAAGGCACAACACTTTAGAAATTAATGAACATTAATCATTAGCAGACACTAATAGCTTACTTTTTCTAGAGACTCCAGCACCGAGATTATGATTCAAGTCAAAAGGATCTGTGTAAAAAAGGGAGAAAACCAAATCAGAATTGGAAAAAATATGCTGCAAAAACCCCCTTTATTTTAACACAGAATTCCATTTGAAATGCACTCAGAGTAGATGATAGCACAGCCATGCTGCATGAGCCGACAATAAAAAAAGAGCAGCTTAGTGACATACACTAAAAGTTGGGAGTCTAATCTAATTTTGTAAGCTGTAGAACTTGCAAACAATGTGAGGTTTTTTTTAAACACTGATGGTTAGTTTCCTCAGATAAAGATCCTGCGCAACAAAGAAAACCAATCCTCGAGCAACAGAGGTCATCACTCCCTCATTAATGGAACAAAAATTCAGCAGATAAGTACCTTCGATGGCAATACATTTGGATGTCCACTGTTTCTCAAACGTAGTTAACAGCTTCTTCTGCCGGATGCTGATCACATATTCCTTAAAGTCAAATTCTTCAGTGTAGAATCGCAGCAACCCTAGCCAGAGTTCTCCAAGTGATTCAGTGTTCTTTCCAAGAGAGGGCAGACGCTTCTTCTGCATGCAATTGAAGACACAACTTACTCAGCTACAGTTACCGAAGTACTTCTCCTCCTGAACTACCTCTCTAATTATGAGTTTGTCTACCATGAACAGTTCCACTTGGTTAAAGTAAGGTTAAATCACTCCAGTTAACACTACAAAAATCTTGGACTATTTATTAAAAAATAGTTTTCCCCATTTATGTTATTTAGAAATGATTTAAAATAAACCAAGAAAATGCAGGCAATTATTTCAGCAAAACAGGACTCCTTTGGAAAGTGACAATAACACAGATATGGAAGTTTAGCCACTCTCTGTATATTACACTGTTAGAAATGTACTACTTTCCCATGAAAACAAATTCTAAGTTTTAGTGACTCTTCTGGAATTAGAATATTACCAATTCCTCCATATCATCAAAGAAAAAGGCATTCCATCCATCCACCATTCTTTGTGGAATCTGTTTTCCATCAAATATCTGCCAAAATAGAGAGGGACACAGTTACCACTCTAATTCAAATTCATCATGAAAGACTTGTAGCTTTGTTGGCAAGCAATAATAGAAAAATACATTTTTTTTTAATTTTAACAATCCTTATATAGGAAGAACTTTCCACTGGTAAAAAGTTTGAAAGTATTTTTGCATTATTGCTGTACCTCTCTCAAATTATTTGGGTATTTTATTTCTACTTGTTCTTTGCAACTAAGAGAACATGACTGAATTACCTCATCAAGATTCCAACATCCCTCTTGCCCACAAAATCTCTAAGGAGACTTTATATGACTATTACATTTTGACTTCAGCAAAGCCAAGGGGAAATTCCACTGTTATTTAAATACACTCTCAGGGTAGCAATAAAATAACAACCCTCAGCTAAAGTATCAGCAAGAAAGTCTGAGTCTCAGCTGCAGAGCTTAAGCCAGTTTTCCTCTTGCATGCAGACAATAAAAAAAAGTCAGGGGTAATTTTCAGAAGTGCTTGGAAGAGGGTAGATAGCTGACTAATTATATTCTCCCCACCCATGCAATAAAGGTACAGAGCATCATTTTATGATTCATGAGGGGGAGAAAAAAAAAAAAGATAACTAATGCTTTGGTACAACTTTAAAGATACTATTTTACCTGTGCCAGGAAACTTTATTAAGAAAATAGACTTTTTCTACAGATAAGATGTTGAGCAATAAATAAGGATTCTGACAATCACTGATGGTAGAGCTGGACTCACATCTCAAGAGCATCTGGCATAGTCTCATAATTACAATTCCCTTCTCTCCATACCACTTGCCAATTTTTTTCTATCCTGTTCAGCATATAAATACCATCGTTAGACCAAAATCCAAAAGTAAATGTAACAGCAGAACTTAGGTCCCAGGACATAGTTTTAATCTTCTTGGTAAGTTTTGCCCACTAAAACCTAGTGGGTGTTAGGACGCTGTTAATGCAGAAAAGCTCCATATTTCATTCAGCCCGTGGTCCTAAAAGCCCATACTTCTCACATCTGGCTTAAAGAAACAGTGCATCTGTTTTCACAGCCTCTTTTTCTGAAAACCTACCTCCTGAAGAACTGGAATAACTGGTGGATTTCTCTGCTGTAGAAAGTATAAAACCATAAGAATATAGGCATACGAAGACAGACTACCACGGGATGCATCACCAATATCGCAGCGCTGAAAAACACACATTTTAAACAAAATACTGAGTTTAGACTCTATTATTCAAGACAACAACTATGTCAGAGTGCAAACAGAAACCCCATCAGTAACAGAAAACACGTTCATTTCATAAGCAAAAATTGTTTTCTTAAGCTTGAAAAATAAATGTCCGTAGAGTCAAGTGCCATCTGGCAAATCCACAGCATAATTTGACTACATAAAACCAGAAAACCTTCTCATAGTCTTTTGTTGTTGTTGTTTACAATGTGCCAAATTGAACAAACAAACAAACAAACAAACAGCCAAATCAAAACCCCCAAAACATATATTTCAACAAACCTCCACATCTCATATCCAGGTTTCAATAATTTTCCTAAACTCATGATACTAGAAATGTTTCTATGATTCCTTATTGGTTTGGTTTCTTCCATTAAAAAAAAAAAAATAAATGAATAGACAAGTATTTCCATGCCCAACTTAAGCAATACTTGGCATTTTGCTAGCATACATACACATACCTAATTAAACCACAGTTCAGCCTGTACAACACAGCGTAAAACAAACCTCACTAAGCTTGAAAATCTTATTATAGTTCAACCTTTCTACAGCACCTGCTTCTAAGCTCCCCTTTGCTTCAAGCATGTGTCATAACAAATAAGACATTTTTTAACCTCCTCTGTCTGGAAAAACCAGGGATGCACAAATTCACATTAGCAGCAGCGACAGCTGTTCCTGGTTTTTCTGCCAATGCAGACAGAAGAGGAAGCATTTTGCTTAAACAGAGTATTTGTATAGGGACAGTCACCTCCATACATACATATTCAAGAGTGTATGTCCCACAACTTGGAAACTTGGTCTTTACAGTAAGATTTACAGAATGTCTACAATCGTATGCAATGCTACATAAAAGAGTAAGATTCATTATAATCAACACAAGGCATTTTTACTCTGGACACTGAAGAGACATGGCAATATTCTGCATTACTGTGATCACACACAAAAAAAATGTCATTACAAGTCTCAAGAAAAACAAAGTCATTACTAGTCTTGGTGACGGTACAATGAACATGCACATCCCATTCTGCAACAAAGTTATTTTATTCATCGTGATGCATTTTATTACATTAACATCTGGTAGCATGATATACTCTCTGTAACCCACTTCTTTTGTGCCCGTTTCACTAAGCTTTCTTTGGATGTGTTTGGGGAGCGTATTGAAAAGTGCGACTTGAATAAAACCACCATGCTTCAATTATCAAAGCGTGTCTAGTATAACACTTCGATAGAATATCGTAAGAAAAAAAGACACAGATTTGGTATTTGATATATTTCCAAACTCTTAAAGTCAAATGTATGTCCTAGGCACATCAAGTACAGACTTATGCATTCATTCATCAACCCACACCTACTCCTGAGTTTTATAGTAAGTAAAACAAGGCAAGTAGCCCATAAGAAGTCTGCAGTAATCTCTGGGCTGGTCCTAGATATGGAAACTTGGGAAGTCCATGCACAACCACATGACACTATATTTTACAGTTACTGTTTTTTCCAGTTCTGTTTGGGATTTTTGTGGTTTGTTTTTTTGTTTTGGGCTTTGTTTGTTGTTTTTTTTTTTTTAATTGTAGCTGGTTTGAAATGGAAAAAAAGTTTTCCTCTTAGACAAAAATCTGTCAACAGATAGCAGCAGACACCAGGACTAAAGAACTTGACTCTGACCCACACAAGCAGATGGAGCACAGTCAGCTTAAGAAAGTGCACTTCATATTAACAGCATTCTACCGTCTCCTTTCCAGTTGGTATTAGTGAGAGTTAAACTCAGTGGCTGTATCAGAAACACTGTATTATACAAATAAGTACCTTCTTTTTATATTACCTTCGCAAAAACTTTCATCGTATAGCCCAGATATTGTACTCTAGGATCAATAGCTGCATACGTAGCCAGCATTCTTGTGTTATGCTGTGCCTGGAAAATGGGAAAAAAAAAATTAAGCAGGTGTTTCAATGCAATTTATGGTTATATTTATAGTACAGTCTGCAGCTCAAGCACAGGAGATGCATAGTAAAACTGGAGGAAAATAAAATCACAACAACATTTTGTAAAATTCATCCAACATTTCCTGCACAAACTCAATTGAGAGGTGTAACCAGGACAGTATTAATGCAGTAACAACAATAAGAACCTTGGAAAGCACCGAAGAAGTCCATAAGACGACTCACAATGGAACAAAATTCCACAAATTGCATCTTCTTCACAGATGAGTATTAGCCCATTACGCAAGAAATAGTGCAGTTTCACGGTGCGAGAGGTAAGCTGGGATGAGGAGAACTACTCACAATGGCAGAAAGGCCACGGTGAACACGGCACGAACAGCTTTTTGAAAGCATTCACAAAAATGCTGTGTGTGCCACAACGCTGCTCTGCCGTTAGCTTACACAGCTACCTGGGCTGGGCTGTGGGCCACTGAAGTTAAATAGTGGAGAAAAAAATCCCAAACACACAAAAGCATTTTAACTCTGGTTTCAGAATCATTCCCCCAAATGATTATTTGAGCAAGTTACACTGAATTAAAAAGATTTCTTTGAAACACAAAGCCAAACACAAATAGATACTTACCAGTGTGTTGTACAAACTGATATCTCCTTCTAAGCCACTTCGTCTATGTTCGAATTTTACTATAGGCACTTTGGCTGTTGTTATAGGCAAGATGTTTCTCAAACCTGGGGAAGCAACACTTTAGTACATAAAACATTTCCATTAACTACATATATAGTAAATGTAAACGCAAAACAACTAATACTTTAAAACACCTACCTGGATGCTTCTTAAGAACTTTTGCCAAACCTTCTATTATTTCTTTACAATTTAATTTCTAGGAAAAACAAATATCACAACTTCAGATGTTAAAACATGGATCCTATCCCAACACGCATGTTTACTATAGAACATGTATTTCAGAGAGGAAAAGTCTATGTACAAAAAGAAGTAAGCAATTAGCCAGCACATTAATTTACATAAGCTGGTGACTAGTATTGTCTATACAAACATCTACAGTACCCAAAATGTGTGTCTATAGGGCATTAAAAATAAAATAGGCTCTATCTTGCTTCAATTGCACAGATTGCAACAAGCCAATGCGCTACTAGCAAAATCCTACCTTTTCTGTGTATAGAAATCTTAATTGAATTTAAAAGCCTTAAAGAATTCTTGAATTTAAAATAGTCAATTTTACCCATTTCAAAACTCTTACCTCTGCATTTTCATGGCCTTCCAAAGTCATGCAGATATCTAGATCACTGTCCCGAAATCCAAATCCATTCTTTGAAGAGCCAAACAAGCAAAGTCTGGCTTTGTCTGATCAAGAGTAGACCAAAAAAATGTAAGTTCTTTTGCAGTTGAAGAACAAGTGCTTACTACGGAATACTGCTTAACTGAGATATGTAGGTGCCAATAAAAAATTACTTGTAAGAGAGAGCTTACAGTGCCACTTTTAAAGACTTCACCTTTGATAAAGGAGGAAGCACAATCATAGAATCATAGAATGGCCTAGGTTGGAAGGGACCTTAGAGATCATTTAATCCAACCTCCCTGTCATGGGCAGGGACGCCTCTCAACTAGATCAGGCTACTCAAGGCTCTGTCCAACCTGGCCTTGAACACCTCCAGGGAGGGGGCAGCCACAACATCTCTGGGCAATCTATTCCAAAGTCTTGCCACCCTCATACTGAAGAATTTCTTCCTAAGATCTAATCTAAATCTATTCTCCTTCAACTTAAACACATTACCCCTTGTCCTATTAGTGGACACTCTTGTAAAAATTATTTGTAGAAAGAATTTAAAATTTAAAAATTTAAAAATTCTTTATAGAAAGTAAGGCAGGATAAAGTCCATGTAATTTTTATGGGTCAGCTATGTTAGAGCTACTATAACCATTAAATGGCATCTCTAAATGCAGTGCAAGGTTTTGTGGTATGCAACTGCACTTTCCTGTTTTAAATAAATCAAAATTATGTGCAAACCCAGTCACCAGTACAGCTTTACCCCATAGATAACACAGGGGTACTCCTAAGGTAGTCCAAGTATACTTAATCTAGGTTGCATATTTTTCCTCTGACGAGGTAAATTCAGTCAGTCAGTAAGTTTCTGTAACCCTAACACACTGTTCAAGAAAATACAAGCAATAAGATCAGTATACTTTATGGAACATTCTTTCCCCAATTGTTTTGTTTACATTCTTGTCTGAAACACAATATTATATTTTCATTCTTGCAAAGGAAAGAAAAATTTTGCAACTGAGAGGAAGCAGCTTCTTCCCAACTGAAAAGAATACATTTCTCTGCTCAACTGGAATAAATGCTAGGAAAAGCCACATAACATCTGTTAACAGCTTTTAACCATTAACAGAAACCATAAGTACTTAATGGTTCTGTAACAGGTCTCAATCCCCAGCTGTAAGTGGAGGGCAGAGCCGGCGGGTGGAGTGCAACTCACAGCTCCCTGATCCCTTTTTTAATAAAAGTGATATGAGAATAACAAACTGGTTAAGATTTCTCAGATACTTAAACACTGGTGACTAGGCAGAAGAAGTACTTGGCCCATGACCCAGGTAACACTAAACCCAACTGGCCAGGACCTATTCCCACTTCATTTTTGTCCTGTCTGCAGTAGTCCTGTATCTGCATGACTACTCTCGCAGCTCCTCCTCCGCTCTAGGGACATTTCCATGGACTAGCACTGAGGGATTGCAAGATACCTTTACATACAGAAGGAAGAAGGGATGCCACTACATTAAGCAAGGAAAATGAGTGATAATGAGACAAATTACATCTTCATGCTCTGGACAGCACAAATGAAGAAAGCATTATCAAGAATCACTACCTACTGTTACATACCATTATACTCTTTTCGAATAAATCTTTCCAAACTTGCCAGAATTTGTTCTCTGTTTTGTTGCTCAGATAAAGGAGGGGATAATTCATCTAAGTAAAAAAAAATTAAGAACACAGATGTGACATTCAGCTACCTCAAAAATCTTTTTCAGCTAATTAAAAGTCCTGGATACCTTTGTTACATTTACCATTCTTTAATATGTGTTTTTTTCCTTTAAAATATCATTAGCGTTGTTAGCATTTTATTTCAGACAACTAATTTTTCTGCAATTATTCAAACAGAGCATCTTGGTGGGCACCTGCCATCCAGCCAAGGTTAACCCATCACAGTACCCACAAATGGGCTTTTTCCAAAAGAAACTTTTGACAGCCACAAAAACTAGTTTTGCCCAGAGCCCAGTTTCTGGGAACAGTAGTAACTTTTTACAAACCCAGTGAAAGAAACTGTACAGTATTAGTTTTTCAAACTACGTTGATTATAAGAATTTATAATTAATTATAAGAATTTGATATCACAATCATGGATTATATGAAAATAAAACTACTGATCAATTTGTAGGCTAGCATACCTGAAAGTCTTCTTCCCACTGAATTTACTGGAGTAATTTAACGCTACAGTTCAGGGGTTTTTCCAGATTACAGATCACAGTTTATATCAGAGTACAAACGTTTGCAACTTACCAAAACATCTTTTACACACTATATCAAGTATTTCCCGAAATCTGTCTGTCATTGGTGGTAGTGGTTTTAAATCAATTTTCTTGAAATCCTCTGGGCAGTCATTTTTGGAATGTCCATCCCGTTTGCAGATGCTGCATACTATAGTTGGTGGCTTTTTGGGGGAAAGGAAAAAAAGTGCACAAATGCAATTTTACAGATAGTTCCACGGACCTGACATTTCCATCTAAGTCATGCAATCAAGAACATAACAGCAAGAGAATCTCTACAAAGAGCAGAGCAACACCTCTCAACAGGCTGCATTTAGTTCCCACAGTACATAAGAGCATCTGGAAATTCTACAAGAAAGTAAGAGAAGAAGGGGGAAAGAAAACCCACAAAACAACCAAAAACCAAAACCCAGTTGTTTTTTTTTTGGTTTGTTGTTGTTGTTTGTTTTGTTCGGTTCGGGTTTTTTTGTGGAAATCAGAAAGCTTTGCATAAGATGGGGAGCAACAAACCATCTAGTCCAAACGGCATACAGGTTTGGGGTTTTCCAGTCCTGAATAACAGGTACCAAAGGCTAGAGTTTAGAGCTACCACTTGTAATAGCGGCTGAAACAATCCCCAGGGGAACCCTGTCATCCACCCACCCTTAGTGTCAGGGATTTAGAAGTAAAAGCCCACTGATACGTGACCAGCACGTATTTAAGAATTTATTATAACAATTTATTATAACAATTTAAGAATTAAATACAAGGCTTACCTTTCCTGAAGTCAAAATAAACTTATCAAACACATAATGCATTTCTTCTGTCAAGAGTCTGCCTTCATCTTTGAGTTCATGAGCTTCCACTGTTGCTTTGCAGTTGGGCGAGGTAGCTGGTGTGCCAGTGCACTTATTCTTCTGAGAAGACTCTGTTACCAAACTCTGTCTGCTTTCGGCATCAGAAAATTCATTACTAGAATTTGTGTCATAGGGCTGATGGTCACTGCAGTTACAGTGGGGGCTTAGCTCACCTTCAGTTACAGAAACTGAAATTTCTAAGTCATCCCCCTCTTTAAGTGATTTTTGCTTTAATTCACAGCATTCATTAGAAATAATGGATAAAGCTTCTTCTTTGTCTTCATCATAACTAGAGTCCATTGTTGAAAGTAGCAAAGAGTCCATGTTCCTGGAAGTACATATTTTGGCTACAGCTTCTACCACCTCATTACATTCAAGTTCATTCTCTGGTATGTTACATCCACTTTCTGTATTTTGTTTATCTACAACTTTTTCCTCTTGGGGAAGGCAACAGTTGGCTACAGGCTCTTCAGATCTTGTGGATTTCTTATTATTAATCTTCCCTTTTTCTTTCTTCTTGGTATCTGGCTTGGATTTAATCCCACCTTTACTTTGAGGACATGCAAAATATTTATATGCTGTCCTAAATCGCTCCAGGATGTACTCAAATACCATCTGGCTATTTAGACTTCGTGCAACATTCCTCTTTAGTGCAAAAGGATCTAGAAAGAAAAAGAACAATTTTGTTACTAATCTTTAATTTCTGCATTTCACTAAAGCAGTTGAAATACCTAAGTTATGATATGGCAGTTAAAAAGAGATTCTTACAATGTAATCCAGAATTCTATTTGGATACACTTAGAGAACCCAGGGCCCACAAGGTTTTTTGGAGTTCTTCCATAAAAAACACAACACACGTGTGGCCATGAATGGTTGGCTATCATAAACTTTTCTAAGCAATGTTATTTAAAAAGAAAACCACAGATATATTGACCATTATATTATCGCCAATTTCTAAGCTAGATATGAAAATAAACATACAAAGGCAAAATAAATGTAGGTCTGCCTCAACTTTTTTCCTTCACTGAAGGTTTTGCATTTTCCTTAAGAAATTAATTTCTCTAAGAGTAACATTAAAGTTATAAGGATTATATGAACCAATCTCACCAGATTTCATTCTTAGTCCTTCCTAGTGATTTCTAGATCAAACATGTTTTCCAAGTAAAAAGAGCACTTGCATAGTTGCTATAAGTTTGCCTGGGAAGATAGTATCAAACTGAGATTCTGTTACTTCATCATTTCAGTTACAAACTTAACATGAAAAAAAAAAAAGGCAAAAATGGAGGAAAAAACCCAAAACCCAACACATGAAACAAAGAAAAAAAACACAAAAAGACCAACAATAGCAAGTATCAGAACCAGAATGCAATCTGGTTTTTGAAATTATTTCCTGCTTCTTTCTCAATAATTTGCCCTTTCATCTTACAAGTTTTTGTTTCCTACATGCTGAATAAACACCACTAGCTAAACTCTCTAGCTAAAAGTGACTGAAGAAAAGAACTGGGAGAGAAAATTAAAGCCACAAGAGAGATCTCAAGGCCCACTACTCAGCGTGTGCCTCAATAATTCATTGCCTGGTCTTCTCCTCTTTACTTTTCTGTCTTGCTCTTCTTGTGCCTTACTGACTCGTTCTTCAGTACACCTTTAGTTAACTTGTTCTCTGTCTTTATGATTCTCTTTGACCTATTTCTCCTTGTTGTCTCCACCACCTGTTACAGAAAAGCTACTTCATCACCTCTAGAAAGCATCCAAAATTCATTACTTATGCTTTTATGAAAATGTCACCTTAAATGGTTTCTTAATCTTCCTCAAATACTCAATTTCTCTATTCTTAATGCCAATTCAGAATTCCAAGCTTTGCTCTGTGACTTTTTTGTTAAGTACTGTTTACATATTTTTCTGAGTTGAGGAACAGAAAGATGTCTTTAAGTTATAAAGGAGAGACGAAATAATTTTCTTTCTTCCTCTCCCCAACACATATAAGTCAGGGTACATTAAAATCACATTCATATGGTCTCACTCCCTGAAAAAAGCACTTCCCTTAGCAGGATATTAAGGCCCTGAAGCATAGCCTACAACACGATATCCAGTTTCACAGTATGGAAATAGCACCAACAGGGTACTGTGGATGAGGGAGGGTGCTGGGAGGCGGCGTGTTGTGTGTGTTACTGCGATGGGTTCGCTCCAGTAGGCTCTCACCAGAGCTAACTTCTCTGCTCAATCTGCACTAGAGTCAGAGGAAACAAACTGATAGCTGGTAACACTCAAAATACATTGTGGTTTTTGGAAATGTAGCTAGGGGTGCTGAAAATCCATAATATCAGAAGGAATAAATCATGGCATATCGAAAGAATGAAACATACAGAGGTAAGAAGAGAACGGTAAGAAACAGCGAGACAAATTTACACTTTGTATTTGAAGGACCAGAGTTGCAAAAAGTAGTACTAAACAGAATATGTCTTATAACAGCCTAAATAGCTGACAAAATACATATATATAAAATAAAATTACTTCCTCCTCCAATTATTGATTTAATTTATTGTCTAGACTTCTTGTGACAGATCTATATTAGGTAAATAATGATAATAATGCAAGATGACCCTGCGTTTAGAGATGCTAGGAGAAAGGTTGGACTTGATGACCCTGGAGGTCCTTTCCAACCACAACGATTCTGTGATTCTGTATGACTACAGAACTAGAAAAGCATATTCTCCTACCTTCAATGGCTATCCGCCTTTTAGGCCAGTTTTTATTCTCTCTGGTTAAGAGCTCTTGTACCCGTATGCTGATGACATATTCCTCCAAAGCAAATTCCAGTGTGTAAAACTTCAACAGTTCTAACCACAGCTGTCCCAGTGACACTTGATGAGGGGTTTTGAATGCTAAGAGAGACTGAAACACACAGACAAGAATGCTCAACTGCAGTAAGAAATGAAAATTCCCAATTTTTCCCTGGTTTCATCCAATATTAATGTTTAAAGATAAAAAACAGGGATAAGAGGTAGAATACAGTTTTCCATGAAATCGAGCCGTGACTTACTTTGCCGTGTTTCTCCTTTGCGTTACTTTGGTTGTCCACTTCTGAGCTTGTTACCTTCTTGCCACCACCTTTTTGTTGTTCAACTTTAGTTTTACTTTCCGCTCCAACGGAGTTTTTTGCTGCACCATTTGCTGGTGGTTTGTACTCCCACCGTACAAACTCCTCTTCTTCTATACCTTTCAGCTGGTGGTCATCTGGCCTCTTTGAATCAAAGCCTTCAATCTAACAACAATTAAAGTAGCTCTGAAGCAAGACTGTATATAATATATACAACCAAAAGTTTTCAAATGGTAACACTGACAATTCTGATATTTATTCCTCTCAAGAATAACTAACGTCATGTCAGAGAAATAAATTCAGAGAATTAAAGAAGAAAACATTTGCCTTCTCCCCAAAATACAGTTTGACACAATTACACAGGCTATATCAGCTGCCTTTCTTTAAAGGTCATCAGCATCACCAGGCATCAACTGTTTTAGGATTAAGTACCAAAGCGTTTTATTTACAAATTTCTTAAGCGATTGAATTCTGCACGTTTTATGACCTTACTGAACACAGAAATAATGTCAAAAATTTAACAACAAGGTTACTATATTACCAAATCACTTACCCAATTGCCCAAATAGGATGGTAAAATACGTGGTTTTCTTTGTTGAAGAAAAAATATCACCATTAAGGCAAAGGAATATGAAGGAATCCCACCTTCAGCCTGACAGTCAATGTGACAGAGCTGTAAGAATAAATCATTAAATGCTGATGTTACATCAGAAAAGTAATTTAAAATCTGTTATAAAAGGACAGATATTAAAGAACTGTGAACGATACTAGAGTGAAACAAAAAACTCTTTTATCTTAGAAACTACAATTGTCATGTCATGCCACGTACAGACAAAATGCAAGTTACACTAATTCTTACAGTGCCTTAAGTTATACTATTTTATTACACGTTATTCTCTTCAGTTTCATCACATTTTGTGATTTTGGGACACATGTTCCTATCCAGAATTCCGTCAATCATCAGGTGTTTGTTATTGTGCGATATCTCGTGTATGGAGACAGGGATTCTATGCATCTGGCTGTAATCTGATACTGATCCCTCCTATGGGAACTCAAGAGAGATGCATTAAATGTATTAGACTTTGAACAGTTCTTTGTGGTTTCTAGTGCTGCTACTTATACCTTGTAAAACAGGAATTTCTGTAAAAACACCTCGCTACATCAAGCAACAATGACAATACTATGCAACTGGTTTTTCAATGAAGACATGACAAGTCAAGTATGGCCTGGTAGCAGTTTCAGGCCTGAATTACAGGACAGTTAAATGCTGGCTGTGAACATTATAACTTGGTTCCTGTGATCACCGTTGACATCTGTAAGAATTAGAGTATGACAACAGACTCTTTTTTGAGAACATTAACTTCTTTCAGTACGACCTCAATAGCAGAAAGTTTGCAAGACCCAATTGCAACGTTGAGCTGGTTTTCAAGGATTGATTAATTGATTTTAAGGAACTAGTGTAATAACTTGCTAACAGAATAGCGGAAGCTTCATATATATTTAGCTTCACACCAAAATCCTCAGTTTCATTCTGGACTGTTAGGGTAGGAGGTGAACTAGTGGTGTGAAGTTCTTTCTACAAACTTACTCATGGTATATTATACATTTGATTGTATATAGTACTTAAAAAGAGGAAATAAACATATGCCATTATAGTCAATATTTATAAACTTACTCTAGCCCAGTAGCGGAAAGCCAAAACCAAGGGGATAAGGACAGGCTCCAGTTTACCCAGTGCAGCCAGCAGGTCGGTTGTAAGGCAAGCCACATCGTTTCTAGCACTTACTTTACATGTCAAACCACTGTAATTACAAATGTAAACAGAGAGTTATTGCCGGGGGCAGGTGGGACGTCACATCCCCCACAATAAAAATATGCATCAATGTCTCCTTACATAAGAACCTGAACATTTTAAAGAAAAGATGGAGAATATAATAACATTTTCTTTGTTGGATCTAGAACTTAAAGAAGTTCATTTCAGCTAAAAATGTAAAACAGCATTAAGAATTTGCTCTAAGTTCTGCCGCTACTTAATTGTGCAATCTTAAACAACTCAAACTCCATGTATATCTGCCACATAAAACTGCAAGCCTACTGCATACTAAGACTTGCTAAGCCCACAAAACATCTTCTCTAAAACCTTTCATTTTGCTTCTCAGAATAACCATTCCTATTATCTTAATACTCACAAGACATTTGCATAACCTACAATCACAGGAAAAGATACGTCCACTCTTGTTGCATTTACGTCCCCAGAGTTTCAATCACGTACCTCTAGCCAGTCAAAGCAATGCAGACACCATAGAGCAATCATGTTTCATTTTGGAAGTTGCTACTTCTTAGGAATTTACTGAAACTGTCTGATACGTGTCCCTTCTGGCAATGTGTATCTTATAAAATGTTTTTAAAGCCTTGGATTAAGCTGCTGGCAGAAATTTTAAATATTAACTGAAAAACTTTCTATTTTTTTCCTATTTAACAAAAAGCAGAACTGCTATTTTCCGACTTCTACAACTAACGTGTTCTATGAAGCATAAAAACAAAGCCAAGCTTTCTTTCTAGATAGTATTTTTGTGTATAAGCAATTCCCCTTTAACACGAATATTAGCTAAACGTTACAGCAATAATTCTTGTCAGGAGTGCAGGCACGCAGCTGCTATGAACAAGCATAGTGGAAATTGGTATTTCATTAAAAATTCTTCTCAATGACATGTACCTTTTAACATCTTTGCAAAAGACAACAGGAACTTTGGCATGGAAATCTGACTCCACATCCGAGTAGACAGCTAAGCAAGGAGAAAAAAAAAAAAAGACATTATCTATGAAAGTCTTTTTCAGTTTTCCCAACTGTGTCTTTATAACTATTACATTTGTACCATGCTTTTACAGAACAACTCAAATTAAGTGCTGCATAGCTAACCAGTAAGCAATATTTTCTGGTTCCTTTTGATGCTCACCACCAAGAAAAAAAAAAAAAAAGAAGAAAATAAAAACTCCCGTCAGGAAACTGGGCTGGAATCTCTTCTAGAACCTTTTTTTTCTTTACAACATTTGAAAGACACAGGGTTGATTCTCTAACAAATCATCAGGATAGTTTGAGAACCACTTACAGAGCCGACCTATCAAAATTTCCCGACGGATCAAAAATGCAATGCTACTTGCGTCACTTGGTTCAAGATGTGCAGATTACCGGGTTAGATGACTTCCTGACTGAACAAAGAGGTTACAAGTTTCAGAAGTCTTGTAATAATTCTCATTGATTCACTACCATGAATTCTGGCAACCTGAACGAGACTACACGGGCTGCCGTTCTCCTGCTGCAGGTTCTCATCTCTCACTCACACAAGCACTGCTATTCATAAAAATCACATTCATAAAGACAGCTCAGATACTTTGGTTGAAAATTAACACTTTTTTGCAAATTTACAGAAAAATTAAGCATAAAAACAACTGAACAGCAGTTGGAATGTTAATTAACTAAAAATGAGATGCAACTAAAACTCACCACTGTTCTTCAAGATTTCAAGCACCTGTATCAGAACATCTGGTTGACTCATCTAAAATGACAAAAAATTGGAGCAGATTACATTATTCAGACTAACCTATTTTATTTTACGCTTTGTATAAAATTACTTGAGTTGTACAACTAGTAACACTATGTTCTTTCACAAAAGTGAAATCAGGTACTATTTTATATATACAGGTATATAGTGTGAATATATATATACACCAGTATACAGATACTAATTAATACTTCTGTCCTAGTTCCATATTAACAGACTCCATAAAGTTAACACAAAATACTTGCAATATATTCAACAACTTCAACATCAATATATGCCACTAGACACGCACAATAGGGATTAATTTAATGTCAGTACTTTCCCAAGGGTTTTTAAAGGTCGTAACTTTTAAACACATTTTCTTTCCTCCCTATAAATCAATTTAAGTGGTGTTTCAAATAAAAGGTGTAAATAGTTCAATGAAAAGGTAAAAATTAGCACCACCTTTGAATCTTTGTGAAGAAGTGACATGGTACACTCCACATGCAATTGTTCAAAAAAGGGCTCAGTTTTGCTTCCTAACTGCAGTACCATTTCAAATCGATATGTCTAAGTATGTACCCAAAACAGGTATCTTGAATTCCACTGTAACATGTACAATTAAAAAAAAGAGCAAGTTCAGCAGTTGTGCCTCTAACAACTATGTGCTGCTAATATCACACACTGAACACGAACCAACAGCTTCAATGCTTAAAGGTAAGTGATACTGCTCTGCAGGAATTCTGTACCACAGGAAACTGTAAACTGGGATGTGACACTGACCTGCAAGTGACTAAAACATATAGGGAAAATTGTCACTTTTAAGCACACCTTTAAAAAGAGGGAATTAATGCTTACAAAAACAGAAAAACAAAAAATGCTAGCACAAGATTGCCCCAAAAAACAGAATTAAATTTATCTATTAAGCAATGGAAACTTTATCCATTCAATTCACAGCATACCTGACACTGAACCAAAGTTTAGATGCTTTGTGCTACTCTAACACCTTGTGGCCCAACAGAAGATGAAGGCCATGGTGTAGAAATATACATTGATGTCCTTGATTTAAAAAACAGTCTCAGTTAATACAAGATAGTATCTACACACCTTAGGAGGGAATTTGATATCAATGTTAACATCGCTGGTCTTAAAAGCGAACCTAGTTAAACAGGAGCCATACATCCTCAGTGAACAGTCTGGAAGAGAGAGAAACATAACTATTTAACAGCTATTAAATAAATTATTCTTTAATGGATGATGCATACCTTGCTTTAGATACTGTACTTCCCAAGTGGTACTCCTAGATTAATGAATATTGAACCACTTCCTCACTCCTGTGAAGGCCAGTCATTTCCATAACACAGCGTCACAGGAAAACGGGTAATTCAAATAGTGTAATTACCAAATGTCCACAATTTTTCAAGCTGTTTGAAAGTACTTTTGCAATGCAGCTTTAGTTTTGTTTGTTCCTAATACAAGATTAAATATAACATACTAATAACTGTCACAATCTCAGTGCAGGATTCTATTTAACAGCTTCTTTTAACTACAGCTTGGTTTCACTGCAGCAGTTAGCCCATTACGAAATTCTTTGTTGCCTCGTACACTTTTGTCAAAAAGTTTTTTATACGTGTTACAATCTTTTAATTTCATGAGCAAATTCCTATGCGTAGTTCATTATGAAACATGTAGATAAAACATAAATTCAATATAATCCAAGACACAAAGTATCCATTTAGTATTCCTGTAGTTAATAGTCCCTTACATGCCAAGACGTACAACAGATCTAAATGAATTAGAAAGTAACTATACAGTAATAATATAATGAGAAATGTCATTCCACTCCATGAACAATCATTTATCCCACATCGTTATATAATTTTTGTAGATGAAAACCCTCCTGTAATATATACTATAGGTCCGAATTTTTCATATCAGCTGAAAATTGAGACTGTTCTCAATCCCTTCCAAACCCAGTACATTGCTCCAGCAGGGTCACCTGTAAACTGGTGACCCAGCAAGGTCACCTAGAGCAGGCTGCCCAGAACTGTGCCCAGTTGGGTTCTGAAAATCTCCAAGGATGAAGAGTCCACAACCTCTCTAGGGAACCTGTGCCTGTGTTCAACCAGCCTCAAAGTGAAGAGGGATTGTCTTGATTCTTTTTTTCCCTAATTTACAACTCAAGAAAACACATTCACTAAAACATAGCAAGCTTTGACACGGGCAATAACAAATTGTCATTGACCACAACAGACTCCTCCTCCTCTACTACTACACCTCCACATGAGCTCATCAGCTGAGTAATACTACCATAGTTATCTTCATGAGTATTTATGTAAAAGCACTCATCTCCTTTGCTTTGTCGTATGCTAACACACTATCAGTGGAAACTCAGTAGTGTGTCAGAACAGAAGTTTGCAGTAGGAGCCACATATGGCAATACTAGAAAGCAAACAGATTCGCAAAGCTCCACCCTGCTAGCCCCTTTCTAATCAGCACTCTATGTTTGAGCATGGATTTAATATAGCTCCTTAAACCGAAGCTGATCACTCTGCAGCAAACAAACAAAAGCTTTTACTCCTGTACTTTTATAGAGCAAAGAGAAAAAAGAAGGTATTTCTAAAATAAGGCAGTATAGAATATCAACCCAGTTTCAATATAGATTAAATATAAAGCTTGAAAACTTGGTTTTTGTGAGAGATTCATACTTCTCTTCAGATTCATTGAACGTTGTATCAACATTAGCTCCAAAAATCAGCTCTCAAACTCCCAGTGTGTCAGCTACAGGAGATGAAGGGAAATCAATGCCAAGAAGCAAATGTGAAAGATTATCTTACTGTTATATTATTTATATTATTTTCTAACAGTAGTATAAATTGGATTTGAATGTCTTAAAGTAGCATACTGTACTTCTGAAGAGAGAGACCTTCATTCAACTTATCCAGACAATTTTTAGGAACTATTAATGCACTGAACTTTATTGACCCGCTGAAGCAAAAAATGGGACTAAGCATTTAAACTACTCAGATTTTTAATTAATGTTATTTTTAATCATGATAAAGCACTCAATCAAGAAAAAGGCAGACGAGGTACAATATTTTTAAGTGGTTAAGTAAATATAATATTTAGACCCATTTAAGCCAATTCAAGAGACTCTGGGAAGCTATAGTTGATCCCAAAGTATACGTCTCCTCATTTTAGGACCTATTAACCATAAATATACATGAGAATAAATACCCATTAAACAATAACCCTTGCTGATTTTAATGATGTGTTTTAATGAACAGTTACTGGTTAGTACCTGCAGATATTTCAGACCACAACTAAGTACTGAGAATGTCTCATAGGCTTACCAAAATCACTCATAGCTGAGGTCTAATGCCTTAAGAAAAACAACTATGCTTTAAAAATAATTGCCTCATGCAACTTTTATTTGCCCTGAAAGATGTTATAAACAACTGAAGGACCAGTAGGAACAAAAATACGTTTCAAACCTCTTATCATTTTCCCTCCTGCTACATTTATATTAGATTACTTAAATGCACTTAAAAAACAACCACCAAACTAAAAAACTAATTATCTACTGTAAAAGCCACAGGTAGCCAGTAATGCCAGGTAAGGTACAGGTGGAAAGGTTTGTAGGACTAGAGCTTCAGGGAGATCCTCAGTGACTGAGGCTTTAAACACCACGAGGAAATTTCCAACCTTCATCAGAAATCATCACTTTAAAGAGGACCAATCGCTTCAAAAAACACATACCAGAAAGAAGCAAAAAAAGAAAAACAAACACAATCGTATTTTCCTCCTTCTGTAGGTGTGGTAGCTCCTTTTAAATCAGCTGTCGGTCTGTATTAAAATGCCGGTATATATTAATATTATATAATATAGAGATAATTTAACCCCAAATGCATTAATTCACCATTAATGAAGGTATCAAAATCTGTGCAAAAATACAGCAAAAGAAAATTCCACCTAAAGAAAATGGACAATACTATGAATACCTGGTAAGGGCTGTTGAATAATTTTCTCCATCTCGTTTACAATTTCTTGACGAATTCTGAAGTCATCATCTGATATGCCTTGTTCATTTGCTGCCTCAATGAGCGTGAAACTCAGAGCAGCCAACTGGGCAGAAGAGGGGGGTGGGAGGGCACGCAGCTCATTTTCTTCTTGTTTTTCCTGAATAATTGTTGGATAATAAAAGTAAAAGCTGATATTTTAAGAGAAAAAGGTTATCTCATATTACTGCATGACACTAGAACATACTGTTTGCTGTGTGTGTTCTTCTGTTTACATGGTATCCTTACCAAACACTTTCAAATGCAGGAACTCTGCCCGGCCTCACTGGCAAATATAATAGCGTGGCTCACAGAAACGACAGTAGATGCTCAGTGTTTAAAAGAGAACATGTTGTTTCACAGCTGGCAACTGGGAAGGAAATCTGCTGTGTTAGATTCCTGAACCACATTTTCTGACAGCACCGAAACAGAAGTCACCCAATGAAATGAAAAGCTGTAATTGTTCCTACATAATAAAAGTAACTCAGCTGGGAAAGTTTTCTGGAGTCACACAGATTTTTTTTTCAGAGTGGACCGTACTTGAAGGAAAGATGTCAGAAGCAGAAAACTTCCCAGCTCTGAGAAATTTGGGTAAGTTGAGTCCCACTGCTGCCTAAACAGCTGGTGCCAGAAAGTGCTATTTTTAGTGCATCAAATTATAATCAATTCCATCCAACAGCAAGAAATATATCAAATGCATCAAGGCATTTGGGAGTAAGTACAACAATCACTTGTTTCACAAATTCCTCAACTAAATGAAGTATGTGGCCAAATAATAACTAGAAAATACTTATGCACTAAGAAAACAGTCCTGTATGAAAATGTTTGGTTAGTTCTAGGCTGCATCTCTCAACTCTTCTGTTGTTATTTGAGCAAATTTAGCATAAGAAAGAACACGTGCATTTTTAAAGGGCTGTGGGGTTTTTTTTAATGTCACCGGATTGGGTTTTTTCTTGAGTGTGGAAGCCACAGCTGTTGCTAAGCTTATTTGATAGTCATGTATCTCAGAGTTAAAGCTGTAAATAGGTATAATTTATGATGTAACATTTAGACACCTACATACCTCTTATCACTGTAATGTCTTCAAATAGCTTTAAGTTGTATGCCGCAAGTGTTAAAAACTGCAACCGCTCCCTGACCTCTAGCATTTCCATTCAGTGGTAAAGAAGCCTCATGCCTCAATTCTTCTCTCCATGCCCAGATGGAAAGCATGGTATGAAAGTGTTTCTATATCAAACATGGAGCTGGTTTCTTGCTGGTTTATTATATTTTTTTTCCATGATGCAATTTAGCAGACAGCAAGAAAACCATAATCCTTTCCAAATAATAATGGAGCATAACACAAAAATGTTACTTTCTGAGATGTAGTGGGTTTATTGCACTCAGAGTTTTCCAGGTGAGGGCTCACATGTATGACAGAATTAGAGTGTTAATTACAAACAGAAGTATGGTAAGAAATACTCCTGTTTCTGTGTAAGTAATTGACTGAATTTGGGGGTATGGTTGTAGAAAGAGTAATTTTAACTATCTGAATCACAAAACTATTCCTACTGGGGAATTTGTAGCTCCTCATCAGCATTTACAAAATGGGTTAGTAAGAAAATCCACGGGCCCTGTATTGAGTTTCATGCGTCTAATAGTCCTTTAAAGCAAAGTAAACAGTAAAACCATGGTATCTGATAAGGAAATTGTCCTTCTCTTTGAAAGCCTTAGAACTGTTTTTCACATTCAGATTGGACAGGGCTTTAAGCAACCTGATCTACTTGAAGGTGTCTGTGCACATGCCAGGGGGGTTGGAACCAGATGATCTTTAAGGTTGCTTCCAACCCAAACCATTCTATGATTCTAGGATATTAAACACATACATAAACCCAGGGAGATTGTGCGTGACTCAGGAACTGAATCCTTCCCTACTTTTAACTCTCTTGTTTTAGTCTAGACATACTATCCACTCCACTCACCCATCACAGAAAGTAAGTAGATTAAAAACTTCACAAGTCAGGCAAAAGAAAGAAATAAAACAACATCCTCAACCTCCCCTGCAGTCCTTGGAGGTCTTGCTACCAACCACATTGTTTTTGGAAGAAACAGAAAAACTAAATATGTTTCTCACCCAAGTTACCTTGCATTCTGTTACTAAAAGTGTGATGAACTGCCCACTCACTACTCAGAGACACTAATTCAGAAGGAATAACCAAAAATGTTCTTTCTGCCTGGACAGATCATCGAGCCCTTCTCTCAAACAGAAAACAAGCAACAGAAATGTGTGGATCTCTGCTCAGCACACAAACTTTTACCTAAATGAAGAAGGCCAAAGAAAACATACCACATAACAAGAACAAAAAAACCTTCTTAAAAAGAAAAAAAAAGTCAAAAATTTATTTGTTAACTTACCATAATATTTTTCTTATGACGTTTTTCTTTAATATGCTTGTGAGCTCCCTGGATATTTTCAATGTGAACTAAGCAGAGCTTGCATAGATACTGACAGTTGGTGTATTCTGGGGAGCGCTGAGGAAAAATGGCCATAGATTAAAAGAAAATGCTTCTGCCAACAGCATCCGAAAATCTCAGTTCTTTGTTAAATACAATTTAGAATTCAATTATGTAATACTTGTTGAGGTGCTTTGCAAACATTAAGTAATCTTCAAAAAACACAGAAGGAATGGATTTTTACCTGTATAACAAGTGGGGAAAGGGAGGAAAGGAAGTGAGATGACTTGAATATTACACTTCTCAGTAAATTCTAGTGAGGGAAGATTAAGACTTAAGAGTTTATGCCTCTTAAGGCTGACCTAAAGGCCAGTAAGCCATTCTCTTGTCAGCTCAAGCTTTTAATAACTATGGATTTATTAAATCGCAGCATCTATCCTCCTTTCTCTGATGAGAAAATGGGAAGTATTCAT
>VZZY01009380.1:136476-149824 GCA_013400335.1 Eurystomus gularis
TATTCATCATATTATCTACTCTACATGTTACGACAGATGGTGTTGTTGTTTGGCTAGCATATTCACAGCGTACTGTGCAAGTACTGCATTTTTTGTTCTATTAAAGAGGGTGCGGCTGGCCAACAAGGAGGAGAGCCAGCTTCTGACTTACTAATGGCTACGCTCTGGATAAAGAGGGATCCTCTGACAAAGGGTAAGGTTATTCCATTTTGATGAATAATTTGGGATGCTCAGAACTGGAGAAACATGCAGAACAAGCATCTTTTTGTATAGACATGCTGGGAGAGATGGAGTATGCAAATAGAGAGCTGACACCTGGGAGATCCCCGAGAGTCTGCAAGAAGCACCTGAGCCTCAGGAGATTATGGGGATGGGGGAAAATCACTATTTTCCTAGAGTCCAGGAGGGGATACTGTGGAGTTTATTCAACCAGGAAACCACTGAGAACTACTAGACTAAAAGGCAGAAAGGATTAGCTCTGCAAGGGTGAGGAGTTGTTTGCAAATACTCCACTTTCACCTGTCTCATCCTGCAGTTGTATTTCCTTGCTCTATCAAAACATAGCTATAGAGATTGGAAATCTTTTGATACGTGCACTGCAAAGACAAAAGGCCTGAACAAAAAGCCCTAGTTTCCCTCCAGACTTGTTAGCATTTTTGAAATAACTGCTATCAGTTATAACTGGGAGAGAGAAAAAAAAAAACCCACTCTAATATTTTTTTCCTAATTCTAATACAACTATATTTACTAAAACTGAAAATTATACTGAAAACACCAGATGTTTCAACAATGACATAAGAATGAACGAACAGAGAACACCATTTTAAGACATAAGGTGGACTATAGATCAGTTAAATTTGACTTACTATATGGAAACCTAAACCACTGCTAAATTTGAGCAAGTTTTTCCACTTACTGAGTTTGATCTTTGGCTTTAAAAAAAAAAAAAAAGAAGTCTGATACTGTCCAACTGCAGAGTACATTTCAAATTAAAATAACATGGTCATCATGCTTTTATTACTAATCCTCTTCATCCTTATTTTCTATGAGGCAGATACCTAGTAAGATGAAATTCAACATCCATTTGGAAAACAACTTACAGACAGTTACACTTGGCTAGCTCAGAAGATTCAAGTATTCGATACCTGATGACTGAAGTAGATCAAAAATATATTACCACTCTTCTAAGATGGAATTAATATCAGTAATAATAATATTTTAATAAATTGAGTATTTCTTTACAATACTGATCTGCAGCATTATGTCAACAGATATTGCCAGAAATGTTGAATCACGTAATGTCTTTTATTTTGCCATTACTGCAAAGCCTTTTTTAATCATCTAGTTATGCTTAACACCAATGAAAGGGGCAAGAACTCAGAATAGCAAGACAAAACAAAGCTACAGACCACTACTAGAGTAAGATAGAAATATCCAAACAAGCCAGGTCTCATGAAATTTGTGCTTGGATATTCAAAGAACTAATCTGTCCCAGAGCCAGTTGTATTTTGAAGAACTCACAGAGAATACGAAGATTCCAGAACACTAAGAAAGTAAAACTTAAGAATATCTTTAAAAGGCTAAAGAGGATGAGCCAAGGAATTAGAGACCAGTCAGAATTAGCACCCAGAAAAATACTGTAATAGATTATTAATAAGCACATAAAAACAGGTCATAGGTAAGAAATCGATCTGTTATAAACAAATTGCATTAAACCAAATTTTAGGGTTGCACTTTTAAAGACAAAATCATAGGGCTTGAAAAAGTAGCAGAAGATGTTGTTGTGTTTCTTTGTTTTGTTTTTTTTTAACAAAGTTTTTGTCACTTGTCACAGTAGCAGTTTCAAAAGGAGACCATAAATTCTATCTAAAAGAACGGTAAGGTGGGAGCAAAATCTCTGAGCAAAATGCTCAGAATACTGTCCTCAGAGCACACATACCTTGACTGGCTCACCAGTCTGTGCCAAGTATTTTTCAACAGGGGTCCTTCTGGGGTCAGAAACATTCATATTTTTGTTAAAGACTTAGGAAAGGCAATAGAGGGTGTGCTGACTACAGATGCAAAAAATACCGAGTTGGAAGAGGTTACAGAAGACGTAAAATGATAAAAATCCAGTGATCACAACAAGTCAGAGATGTTGAATAAATAAGCTGCAATTAAGTAATATCAAAACAAAGAATCATTCCTCCTTTGGTATTATGAACCACAATACAGGGCTGGGAACATCTGATGGGGCATTTCTTAAGAAAAGGATATGGGGATCACTGCTGGTCAAACTACAAGCCAAACTATTGCTGCTAAAAAAGCAGAGACCCTGAACACAAATGCTGTATTTGAGACAGATGAAGTCAGCTTTCCTCTTTATATGTAAGACCTCAGCTGAAATTGCATGTCCAGTTTTGGGTACCAGTTACATGGCAGACGCCTACAGAAAAGCAACAAGAATGAACCCCTCAGACCAAATAACAAAGAGCGAGCCAAAAAAGGTAAGACTGCAGGAATGGTAATGATCTTCAAATGTGTAGAATGTTGTGGAAAAAAGTAATAACCTTATGTTTATTTTTCTAGGACAACATACGAGGGATTAAAATGCTGCAAGAGACACTTATACGAGACATTAAGAAAAACTTGTGGGTTACCTATACTGACTTTGAGATTTGTTTCACTGGAGATGTTCAGATGAACATATTTAAGAAGTCGGTGGAAGGCTAATACACTGAAGACAGCACAAGGTTCCTTTCAATCCTGTATTCTGTGTTTCCAGGTAACCAGACTTTCTAGAAAAACTTAAGTAGATGGAACTGTAAACCTTTAGGTCTGCAGAATTAAAAAATACTTTTCTAGAAAGGTGACATCTACCATAAAAAAGACATTAAGTTTCCATTCCATATCAACTGCCACAATGAATGACTACTCGGGATGTCTTAGATCACTGAAGTATTTCATTACAAAGAAGAAACATTACAAAGAAGAAACAGAGGCAACAGGCTGTAGTAGAAATACCACCCAACCAGAAGTATGGTGATTTTCTTCTATATCTAGTAAATAACTCAACCTACTTTTTCAAGTCGGGAGATATAATCTCTTTCCAGACGTTCTTCAGCTTGTTTCAATCCCAGTTGCTGTTCAGATGTCAGATTAGACTCATCAATAACAGTGGTGTTTTCTAAATAATCAGCTTCCAAAGTATGTTCTTTAGTTGATTCAGAATTCTTTATTTTACCTAGAGAAAGAAATAGTTATTTTCTTCAGAGTAACTCAAGGAGAGGAAAAGTGAAAGTTAGCGTACAGAGCAGTTAAGAGCATCTCACTAAGGAGCTGGACACAAATTAGAGCTATATTCCATTTTTTTGTCCAAAAAGAGACTTCCTGGATTAGTCTGCTAGTAAGAGTGGTATCAAAAAGAGGAAAAAAAAATTAACCAATTAATTTCGTGTTTCAGTCATAACCTCACAGCCTCTATGAAGCTCTCCAAGGCAAGAAAGGAGGTTTTTCTGTCATGTAGAATGGAGTATGCAAGGTCCTAATGCTCTACTATAACAGAAATAAGACATAAGGCTTGGAACTTTGTACATATCTTGTTTTGTTAAGGCAACAGTCATAGAACTGCCTTAAAGACATTCACCCAAATGACCTTAACAGAGGCAGTCATCACACATTTCAACCTCTCGATTTAGAAGGCTGCTAGAGTCACACCTGAACACGCTGTGACACCTTGCCACCCACGGCTAGCAACCACGGAGCTCTGGAACGCGGCTACCCACAAACACGCAGGTCAATTCTGAAAGGCCAGTTCCTCCACATGCCTATGAATTGTTCATAGTCCACTAATCTGAACAAACATCTACACCTTAAATTATTCCTGTAGTTTTTACATCAGCAAAAATGAGGGTTACTTGTGTTTTGTTTGGGTTTTTTACCTTTTTTCTCTCCTTTCAAATGAGATCTTGCCCCCCAGACTAGCTAGGAATCAAAACTGAGCAAGTTTTCAAGATCCTATTTCTCAGTGCCAGATGGGCCCTACAGCACATGATGGTGGTCTACAAAGAGCTGATCAGAGGATGCTGCCACTTCAACTTGGTTTTCC
Organism: Eurystomus gularis; assembly: GCA_013400335.1. Taxonomy (NCBI): domain Eukaryota; kingdom Metazoa; phylum Chordata; class Aves; order Coraciiformes; family Coraciidae; genus Eurystomus; species Eurystomus gularis. The sequence continues at coordinate 140,564 of VZZY01009380.1, forward strand.
TGTTAGATTTTATTAAGGTAGCTAAAAAGAAGCATGGACTTTAGCATTTTCCTAGTATTTCCACACAAGCAACTGCTGTAGCTGTTGCAATAGTGGGAAATACTTCAGTACTTTAAGACTGGCACACCATCTTAAAACGGCATTTTTATTAGAAAAAGCTGCATTCTGGAAGCATGATAAATTCTGAACTAAGGAGTTAACATGAAGTGAGGCAAAGCTTTATTCATATATTTAATTGTGAAAGTGCAAAGTATGTGTAAGAATTGAACACTCATAAGGGTAACCACTGATGGATGGTACATGTTCCAGAGCTCCCTACAGCAAAAAGCCAAAATGTATTTTACACATTTTTAATAACAAAGAGAGTAAAAAAGGTAAATATTTTTCCCCTACCTATAAAAAACACAACAAACTTTTCTTGCAGATTTTTCCCCTGTTCTTTCTGAAAAGCTGTAATCGCTGGCATTTCCATAAGTGGCAAAGACATTATGAAGGGCTCCTCCCTCCCAAGACACTATATTTACAAAATTGTCTGAAACCCACGCACAGTAAGCATCTTGCAAAGATGTTTCGGTCTCAGACAAGAGAGAAAAGGACAGCTATTATCATAATCTCTTATTCTCCAAGTAATATGCTTGTATTAATAGCATGTTCTCTCTAAATGCAATCACCAGCTTACTACATGTGAGAAAATTACGCAAATAGAAACATTTCAAAGCCCATTTCAGATTGTTAACGATTTTACCAGAAGAAAACTGAATAAAGCAGTGTTGAATAATACTCACTGAAGTCATCAGGCTTGTGTTCCATTTTTCTTTGATCTGAAGCAGGCTTACCGGGATCACCAGCCTGATCAACACCAGTCTTCAAAGTATGAACTCCCAGTGGGTTTTCCAACGCTGGTTTCCCTTTCTGTGCAGCTGTCAAGGTTTCTGTACTGACCCCGTTCCCCGAAACATGGGAGCCTGGAAAGTTTTCTCCCGCTGGTTGAGCTTTTGCCTGTTTCAGGTTTTCCACTGCTGATGATAAATTAGAAAATTTTTTTGCTTTTCCATGACTTCGATCCTGAACAGTTGACCCCGTATCTTTAGTTCCAGGATTACAACTATTAACTTTGCATGATTTATTTTCTCCTTGTTTTTCAGAACAAACATCATTTTGTTTACTTTTTTTGCTGCTATTCCCACTTGGAGAACTTCTCCCAACATCCTTCATAGATTTGTCATTTCTATTATGTTTATAATTTTGATTATTTGTAACTTTGACTGCTTTGCCCTCCTCACAGACAAGACGGACAGACTTCCTTGGGTCATGATTTCCATTCTTTGAGCTCTTGGCCTCTTCCATTATAGTGAAGACCTGCTTCTCCTGTCTCTTGAGACCGCTTGAAGTGCAATTCTTCCAGCAATTTGCAGTTGATTTTAAATCCACTGTGCAGGCAAGGATCGTAGCTGATTGTCTACTGAAGAAATAATGATAGACATTTTTAAACTGAAGGAAAAATATCAAACCTCTATGTAGACAATGCATTAAAATAAACCTCTCTGAAGTGTAACTATAAATTATTACAGGAAGCATGTTCCCCCCAACAAGGCATAAGTGAATTTTCATAATAGTCATTAAAATTTTGATCATCTTGACTTCTGTTTAAAAGAGGAGGAGATATGAAGAAATTAAAAAAACTCAGAACATGGTGAAAAAACAGTGATAAACCTGCCAACAGCTTGCTTTTTTCTCTACTTCCTATTTTTGGCTTTCTGAAAAAACCAAGAACCAAGATGTCTGCAACTACACTGGAAAAAAAAATTAACACATCTAAAAACTACCACTAATAAACATACAGCTCAAATTAGCCACTAGAGAAAACTAATTCAGTTTCTAGCAAGCAAGCTCCATTTTCTTAACTGATTTTAAAATAAGTATTTAGAGATATAGCTTAAAGCATTAATAATAAACCTGACCTACCACCTGTATCCACAGTACTTCAGCATATTTCTGACACATACAATTCTCATATAAGTTAACTGCCATCAACTAAAACAATTAAGTTTTATAAAACCATAGCAAGATAGGGAGTTTGGAGTTTCTCTCCTTCCTGTCCACCTATGTATTTGGTAGGTAAAAGCCTACATAAAACTCACAGAAATTTCTGGGTTTTATATAAATTTACGTTTCATTTACACCAAAATAAGTAGCTTATCATTTAGTGAAAAAAAGCATTAATAGAAAAGTCAATGACTTACAACTATTAGAAGTGTTGCAATGTCTTTTGTACTTAAATAATAAGGACCGGAAGGAAGGATCGGATTAAAATGTCCGATTAAAAATACAAAAACAACTTTCTGAATATTGTCAGTATAAAGGACAGTATTTTTTTTCAGTCTATAACTGTCTTTCTCTCTCACTTGAAAGAGACTCAAATAAGAAAATACTTCAAGACACAAAGCACACACTTAAAAAGCACTAATTTTAAGACTAGTGACATAATTGAAAATATATACTTTCAAAAATGAAAATAAAAAACAAATAAAACCCATGAGAACTTCCATTAAGTTAATGTTAGCACCACAGTGTTTAGTAAAACATAAAACTTAAAAAGGAAAAAAACAAATATCCGTATTTCTTAATTCATTCCAACAACTATTTTATCTCACAAATACATTCAGTTAATACCACAAGTATTTTCTATCAAACCTTGGTTACACCTGGCTCATACTTCTAGACCAAAAGTCAAAGACCAAAAATTGGAAAGATTAAATAGTATTTGGCTTTGGGTTGTAGTTAGTCTTTCCCACAGCAATTCTTATTAGCTCAGCAGTGAAACTACTGCCCGCCTGTACCAGAGCTGCTGTGCCAAGAAGAGTCCAGGGTCCCCACTGGTTGGCCAAATTATTCTAGTCCCTGACCACCAGTATAAAGCACTGCTCTACAGACTGGTGAGATGTTATAGCTATGTACAGGACATCATCTTTAAACTACACTGTGAATTGTTTTTAATCTGACCAAAAGGAGAGCAGGTTTTCCTTTTTAGTTGCTTAACCTGAAGAGGGAGGAAAAGGTACAAAACAACGCACATCAATTTGACTTGCACTTCCGGTTCATTTCTGACATCCACGTCACCCTTCAACTCTGGACTGGAGTACACAGAGGCCACGCTTCCACATCCACTGGAAAGCAGCACAGGTCAGCACCAACTCCGACAGGAGCAGTAACACCCTTTCTCCTAGCCCAGCTACTTACTCCGATTCCTTGAGCTGCTCCTTCCCTCGTGCAGTAAAGAAAACCGGAAAACCAATCCAGCTTAACATAAAGCTGGCACAAGGGAGGAGGAGGAGCAGGAGCTGGTAGTAACAAACAACTAGTAGGGTGTGGACAACTTCTCTTGGCACCACTTCCAGCTTAAAGCTACCATGAAACTCCGGCATTGGAGGAAAAGTGGGGCTTCATTTTGCTCTGCTTTTTCTAAGTGTCAAATTGTTAGATTCATATTTTGCAAAAAGGTTTAAAAAAAAATTCCACAAAAATTCTACTGTAGGCTCAAGTGATCTCACCCATTCAATAAAATATACAGCTATATATCCAAAGAGAATAATCAAATGTACAAATGTGACAAGGAATAAATAACTAAGGAAACTGATAGTAAAAACTATAACCCAGCTAATAAATTGAGTACTGTGGTAACTTTACATATCAAGACACCGTAATCAAATGCAAGTAGCCAAGTTTAAAAAGCACAGATATATTCTTTATTCCTAAGATACATGAATAAAGATAGGTCATGAAAATTCATAAGAATACTTCATACAGAAAAAAAAAGTTAAGAGTTCCACAATGAAATTCAGAATCTGAAATGCAAGTGTAATGATAATGTTGTACTTCGGGATTTTTTTTGCTTTTTGCTTTTATTTTTCTTTTGCTCCTTAATACTGAAATGATTTAGCAAACAAAAAATAATCTGAACTGCTGTGACATACTCAGCAATAACCACATTGCCTTCTCAAAAAGAACTGCAAAGTAAACCAACTAATGAAACTTAAGATGAAAAACAGAAAAAAAAAAGAGACCACTGCTAAACCCGAGACAGTCTTAAAAGATCCTTTCTCCTTTGTCAGAAGTTGTCCATCTATGTATGAGAGAAGGGAGCAAGGGAAATGGAAGGAGGGAAAGGAGTGCCTCCAAAAAGAATAACATGGTTGGAAACAAAACACTGGAGTGGAGTGAATCAGCGCTGAGGTGGCATCTGTGCAGAAACCTGGAAGGTACATCTTAATTCAAAAGCTCAGGCTCATACCAAATTGCCAGAGCTGGAACCAAAGAAGCATTTTCTCCCAGGCAGGCTAGCAACCACACCAGAGTCTTTCTCCTGCGTCTGAAAAGCGGGGGATGATTCACCTGCTGTAATCATGTCAGCATATTTCACTTATTCAACACCCTGTGTTACAGAGGACTTGGTTTCTCCTACTTTCTGAACGTAAAGTGCCAGCTACTCCTCTGAAATCTAGCTCAACTCTTGGCTCTTTGTAGAAAAATAATCTGGCTGAAATACAACATCTTGAGGTCAGGTAAGATACCATCTGAGCTCAAACTCTAGAAAATTATTAAGCCTACACATACCTACAACGATCAAATTTAAAATGTTTAAAATCAGCTTTGATTTCACTACTATAATTCATTTTAGGCTCACGAATCGAAGGAACGCAATTGTTTCACTTTCATTTCTGCCAGTTTCTTTTGTTTCCTCCTTCTTGCAGACTAGCAGTAGAAAATTCTGCATTTGAATTGCAAAAAACTCAAGGTAATGCTCACTTCCAAAAAGGAAAAAAACCAAACACTTTCAAGAGGGTATTTCTACCCATTTGCTCTTCCACTCCTTTCTCTCAAGTCGTTCAACTGTATTTGACTCCTTCAAAAGCCTACATTTTGAGTCAGACTTTGCCAGAACAGGGCCTCTTCAAAGATGAAGGCCAAGGTCACCTGCGAGCTCTTGCGTTCAAGTTGCTCTTTTGCAAAGCATTTATTTTTCAATCATTTTATTAGCAGCAGAACTGAATATACTTGGTTTCCTATACATTTATTTTGTGCTTCTCTGTCACACTCTTAATCACAGCCCATTGGGCAAGCAGAAGAGACATGCTGGGGCTGAAGGAACAGATACACTGACTCGTTCTTTATGACAACATACAGAAACTCAAACTTTTGATGTTACTTCAAATATGTTCTTAAATTTGGTCCCAACTGGCTGAAATGGCCAAAAGTAATGACAAGAGTGTAGAAAAGCAACTAAAGGGAACAAGAACAGTCTCCTAAATTTGTTTCCCCAGAGAGTACTAGATTAAATATAAACACCGAAAGTAACACAAACATAATTATTATCACCCTCTTTCTACAAAGTACTCACTCCTTTGAGATAGAGGAACCTGTACTTTATCTGAGACCAGCTTTTATCTGTCCCATTATGATTGTTCCTTAAGCTCAAATTTCCCCAGTCAGCCTTCCAACCATAAGTGGGGTGATTAACCTCAGTCCCCCTCGTCTGATTGCCAACATAGCCCTGCTGAACTTCCTCAACAAAAATAAAAGTTCAGCAAACAAAGATTGCAGCCACAGAGAAGAACAAAATGAAAGGTTGTGTTCTGCACTCTGCTCACATTGCAGCAGAGGTCATGCCTACAGACAGCCCTAATGTGCTGGGAGGGGTGTCCCTTTTCTGGACTGTTTACAGCCTATTTTTGTGTCTGAGAACTTCCACAAATCATTCAAGCTTCTCTCATGTTCTATACTAATTGTTTAAAAAAGTTACCCCACATTTATGTTTGTTTTATGATAAACCAGACATAATTTAGTACAAACTATTATCGATTCTTGATGTTTTTCCAAACTACTTTAAAACTTATCAGAGATTACTGGCCACTAAAGCGCCTCAGGCTCCACCAGCAATAAACCCATTGGTATTCTTAGTAACAAGCCTAAGTGCTACACTGTTTCAGACCTTCCAGTTTCTATAGGCTACAGAATTTAGGCTAGTAAGTATAACGCTACCACAATCTATCTAGAAGGAAGCCAGTGCAGCACACACAAAATTAAACACGTGAAACAGGGATGCAACTTGCCACTCTGCAACATGCAACTCTGGGCTTAGTGAAGAACATAACTCAGTAGGAAGCTCTGATGTTGTACGTACAATGCGGAGGACTGAAAATAAACAAGTACATGCTATAACTGTAACAGGATTGTATCTGAATTGCAAAAGTACTGCTGAGTAACTGAAGTAGCAGGAAAGGCCTTGCTTGGTATAAAACTTAGTAACGTATGTTGGTGCAAATATCTTACAATTAAATTATGAAATGAGCAGAATATGCTGGATAGGAGATCCACACAAGATACGCTTGTTACAGATTATTCCCTCTTTGCATTGACACCCGCTGTCTTTTCCACAACACTGCATGACTCACTGAGAAGGTAAGAAAGAGGCACATCACCAACTGCCAAGAACTACTGCTTTCTGAACCTACGGGTGTCATCACCCCCTGATGACTCCCATTCCAAACTCAGGAAAGCCATCTTCTCTCAGTCACACCAGCTGTGTAACTAAAGTAGTTACAACTGCTTCCCCTACCTCTGTATTTCACATAAAGGTTCCTAATGCTTTAGGAGATTTTGGTTCTGATCCTATGTTTTATTGCAACAGTCCTTTAAACATTTCACAATCAATGCAGGCAAGCACAGAAGCCAGAAGAGGGGTACCACCTGCCTCAAATGTCGCTGTATGCTGTAACCAGATCAGGAAACTGAGCCAAGGTACCTCTAACTTTAAAAAACAAACACACACAACATTTGTACCAAACCAGAAGAGTATGCTGGAAAAAAACAGTACAGCATTGCATAGGTTTAAAGCCTTTCAGATGTTAAACCTGCTTCCAGAAGCCTGAACTGATCATGAAACTGGCTTAAAATAGCTGCTATGCATTTAAACTCTGTTTATCCATCCTATTAAACCTCCATTCATACTTGGCACTTACAATAAATAAAAATACAACAGTATGTATTTGAGGCACAGGAGTTTATCTGGATCTTGTATTTAGGCAACAATGATCCCTTCACCCAATCTCTAATCCTCGAGGGACAGCCTTTGAACTACTTCATACCAGTCGCAAACTAGTTGACCAACTACAGCTGAAGCAATAGGGATCTTCTACTAGTATCCTTATCATCGGCTTTACCAGGGTCCAGTGCTTTCACTAACAGAAGAAATATGCTGAAAACCACTTCTTTAGAATTCTGTCAAGAATACATCCATAGAGCTGGCACATAGTCCAACAGGAACACAAAACTGATCTCAGACTCGTAAGTCAAGCTTTACTAACACCAAAAACTAAAATCTGAAAGTTACTTCTTGTTGGAGATACTATTTGATACATCAACAGAAATAAAAAATAAAATCTAAGAAGATCTGGTAATTTTTTTTTTTCAAATATTTGCTAAAACACTAGAACCATAATCATGAACCAAGGATACAGTATGAGTACATATACAGGTTGGCATGCATCTCTAGGAAAAAAAAAAAATTAAAAAAGTAAAAATTACAATGCATATGCATTGTTACTAAATTTAGTAAGTTTTTAGTACTTCTAAGTTAGATGAGTTACTGATTATGATTTATGTGCAATGAAACAATTTATCAAACAATATACAATATAGTCTTAATGTGCCAAAAGCATCAGCAATGTTGACTTCCCTTGGCTTTCTTCCATTCTGCAAGTTAGTCCACTAAGCAAATTGCAGGATCCTTCTTTCTGTGAGTTCACAGCACAAGTCAATACCAGTATTACATTATTTCATTAAGATAGGGACAAAAATAAAGTTAATTTAGTAGAAATGCTTTGTAAAATTTCAACAGCAAGCATTATGACTAGAAAACTAGATATACTCTCAGCTGGGCAAAATTTTTAACTGCCTTATGATAGCAATATAAATACAGAATCCAAAACTATGACTCTGACAAGCTGATCCATAGGACATTTAACAGGAGCTCCCCAGGGATATCTTGCTTTCAGGCAGGACACAATGAAATCCTGCCCCTCTTTCTCCCCATAGCAGCAATTCCCTTCAGAGGAAGAAGCAGGTGAATGCCCCACACCACGCAGGTGCCTCATGGCATCCAGCAGATTCTTTTCCTCTGTTAGTTGAGGTATGAAAGAAAAGTCAAGCTGTCTTCTGTGCAAGAAGAGAACACAGAAGGAACTTTCTGATCCCTCTGTATGTATCTTCTGGGCACATATCCCCATACATATGTTATAGAAAACTGCAGTTTCATCCCAAAATTAACCTTATGAAGCTATTTTCACTAAAGTAGAAAATTATTTTAAAAGCTCACTGCAAAGCTATTTCTCAAGGAGACCTCTCACTCCTAATATAGCATCTTCTGCCAGATACTGTAATTAAGTCATACTTCCACAGCTGGTTTATTTTTCTTGTCATGGAAATAATTATGTCATAACTATCTGGGGTAAGACTACCCAAAACGCACCTACTGAAACTGAGAGCCCAAGTCAAACAAAACCAGAAACGATGTGTATCCTCTACTTTCAAGCAAATGCAATGACTCTCGAATGCAGGGCGTAATCTCAGGAAGCCAAGTGACATGGAGGTGGTATGAGTGTAAAAAACAAAAACATTATTAGATTCCTACTTAGATACAACTACCTTTTTAACGTACCGATCCCTGCCCTAGCCTAAACCTGATTGTATTGTTTGTCTGCATGTTACAAGCTTGTCCTCCTTTGATATACCCAGAAAACAACCTTAAAAGCAAGAAGGCCTCAGGTAACATGACACATTCAGCCAACTGGCACATCCCAACATATTGCAAAAGCAGAACAGTTGTGCAGCTGTATTTGTATACAAGATAAACCAACAAAAGAGCACAAATCCATAGGCAAAGGGATGCCTGGGGGTCATTTCAGGCACGTCATAACCCGCGGAAAGAACCTCTTGCTTTGGCAAGAGCCGGCGGAGGGGGCACAGCTCGTAAGGACAGCCCGGGACAGGGGGGCATCTCCCCGGGGTGCCTCACCAACTGCAATGGTCTCTCCCCTCTAGTATTTAATAGTCCTGTGCGTGAGAACAACGAGCTGCAGGCACCCAGCTCCAGCGCAGCCGGGCACTGTCCTCATCCGGCCCGCCCGCCTGGATGCGGCCGTGAGGCCGGCCCCGGCTCCCCGCTAACCTTGGGGGCCGCCCTCCCGCCACCCCCCCGGGCCA
>VZZY01009380.1:150191-180952 GCA_013400335.1 Eurystomus gularis
AGGAGCCCCCTCTGCGCCCCAGAACCCCCCTTCGCTGCGGGGGTGCCCCCCCTTCCCACCTCCCCCGGTGTTCAGGCCTCTCTCCCCCGGTGCCACCGCAGGAAAGGGGGATGTGGGAACAAGCAGCTCGGGGTTTTTCTTTAAGCCATCCCCTACACGGCCACCTTAGCTTTTTTCCCATTTTCCCCCTATTTTTTTTGTCCCAGGCCTCATCCCCACGCTCGCTAGCCCCTGTGGAGCAGGGTTAGGGCCCGCCGGGAGGGCCTGCCCCACGCCGCGGCCGGGGCCTTGTTTCCTCCCTTCCCCAGGGCTCCCCCCCCCGCCCCAATCCTGCTCCTGACGCCGTTCGGTGGAGAAGGGCGGGTGTGCTCCACACAAAGCAGCCTGTGGTAAACAGGGTTAACGCCTGGGGGAAATGGCTCCTGGCTCCCTGACCTTGCCTATGGAGCTGGCCCCGGCTGAGCTGGGGACAGCGTCTTGGCCAGCGTGTCTGCTGGCAGCCTTGCAGGTCTCAGGGGAGAGGAGCAGGGCGGCCTGGCTCTTGGCAATGCTGGAGGGTGACCTAAAGAAATTGGCAAGTGCTTGTGTAAGGCAAAATCTCTCTGTGATCTGGGATAGTCCTACCCCTACTTGGCAGCGAAATGTCAAGTTGGCACCTCCTCGCCCAGGCTGAGGAGGCCTTTCTAGAAAAACAAGGCGCATAAAAGATGAATGTTAAGCTACTAAAGGTGTTCAAAGGAAACCATTAGAAATAATGTGAGTGGTAGTGCTGGAAACACTACCTCAGAAGGTCTACGTAGGTAAACAAAAGTTGCAAAATCTGTAATACCGGATTCTATAAATACTGGCTAGATGGATTTGTGAATATACTGTGAAGTCAGTGTAATCCTTAGAGCTAATCTGCTTTTTTGTGGTTCGCTTGAAGTTCACATTTTATGAGATGGGTAGCTCAGGGTATTTGCTACCGGGATGTAGTGCAGAGCTTTCACCTTGAGGAACATGGGCTGATCCAACGCAGCTCCGCAGCGACAGAAGTGGCAGTGCTGCGATGCTGTCTGGGGACAGCTGAGGTTAGCTGGGTGGTGGCTTCAGTCTAGTCCTGTTTGACAAAGATTTTTAGTTGGTTTAGTAGGCCAAAGAGTAAATTGCAAAAGTAACTAAATTATACATGTTCCTACTGGATACAGTCCTAGATCAACATTTAGACATGGGAGCAAACACATGCCTGTTTGCAAACCTGACTGGCATTTTTCCTGCAAGCTGAAATTTATTAGAATATATCACATTTAGTTCAAATAGTTGCATAAACTGTAATATGAAATGTTAGTGCAGTTTGGCTCTGGAAACTTGAATCGTTATCAAGCCAACAGTCTTTGACATAGTCTCTCTCTGTGTGTACTCAGAAACAATTATTCCCTCTTTGCCAATGTTAAAGAATGTTTTATTGCAGGGAGCAATATAGAAACATGGCAGTAAAAGAGGAAGCTAAATTCTACTGCCAGGTGGCTATAAAAATTTTAAAAAATTCCCGATTCAGTACCTGTGATCAAAAACTTTCAGATTCTGGGCTGAGTTTGTAGGAAAAACTGTAATTCTGAAAACCACTAAATTTTATCTAGAAATCAGAGACAATAATCATAAAGCTGTAGGAAGCAGGTTTTATAAAGTCCCTTTCCAGAGCAAAACCTTTCTTGTCTCACGTTGCCATGTGATGCCTCATCTTTAGTCCTATACCCAAACTAATATAACCTTATGCCGCAAAAAAATGTGAACGTGTCTTTCTTTTTAATTTTCTGGCCAAAAAATTTATATGTGGAATTACTTTCATCATTGGAATGATTTTTAGGATTTAGTAGGTTTTTACAATTTATTTAAATATATACAGTATATAGAAGCCCTGTTCTCTGTCTCCAGCTGTGTCTGGAGAAAGTCTAAAGCTTCTTAGATAATTTATTTATAGGATGAGGAAATCGTACTTGACTGTCATGTAAAGGAAAGGTTCTTGGTCAATATCACAGCCAGGAAAATATACAGAAAGATAGATAGCACTTATCTGTGAAGATGAGAACTTCAGATTCTTAGCACAGCCTATCTTCCCCATAGACACCATGGCAGAAGACCTTCCATCTATGTATTTTTGCAGCATATTGCATTGTTTCTGGATGCTGGATATCTACTTAAGAAGAAATACATACAAATGTGAAAAATCTGAAATGTTTAAAACTATAATTAAATTTTCCAACTAGTTATACATGGCTTCTTCACAGTAATGCCATTTATGCTTAAATTACCTAACCAAATTTAATCAGGATGTCAAAGATCTACCAAAACTTAGTTTAACAATAAAAAAAGTGAGATTACAAAATGTAATTTGCTCTTCAAAAGATTTCCAATATGCCTTGGATGTGCCATGTAATCGTTTCCTGTAAATCACTACATTTTGCTTTTCTTTGCCAAGAATCACCAGAGTCATAGGCATGGAGGACCAGTTTCTCGGTCCAAGAAGAAATCAATGACCATCAAATGCTTTCTATTGTTGTTACTTTATATATACAAATCCTTTTCTTCCACCGAGTGTAGCAGCAGATTGTACACAAATGGCTAGTTTTTCTTGCAGACAACCCAAGAATGGTGAAGCAGTGGTTTGGCTCTGTGTATCTGAAAGCTTTGGCACCAAATTCAGTTCCTGATCACAGAGGGGTAGGGGTTGGAAGGCACTTCTGAAGATCATCTAGTCCAACACCCCTGCTAGAGCAGGATCCTAGAGTAGACCACACAGGAATATGTCCAGACGGGTTTTAAATGTCTCCAGAGATGAGAGTTTCTACAACCTCTCTGAGCAGCCTGTTCCAGTGCTCAGTAATGAAGTGCTTCCTTATGTTTAGGCTGAACCTCCTGTTTACCAGTTTGTGACATTGTTTTGTCAATGGACACCACTGAGAAGAGTCTGGCCCCATCTTCCTGACACTCGCCCTTTAGATATTTATAAGCATTGATCAGATTCCCCCTCAGCCTCCTCTTCTCCAAGCTAAACAGACCCAGCTCCCTCAACGTTTCCTCGTATAGTAGGTGCTCCAATCCCTTGATCATCTTAGTGGCCCTGTGCTGGACTCTTTCCAGTAGTTTCATGTCCGTCTTGAACTGGGAGACCCAGAACTGGACACAATACTCCAGATGAGGCCTCACCAGGGCAGAGTAGAGGGGAAGGAGAACCTCCCTTGACCTGCTGGCCACACTTAATACATCCCAGGATGCAGCTGGCCTTCTTGGCCACCAGGGCATATTGTTGGCTTGTGGTTGGCCCTCTGTCCACCAGGACTCAGAGGTCCTTTTCCCCAGAGATGCTTAATGCCTCTTTCTTGCTTAAAAACTGTTTGGTAAGGTAATTTCTCCCAGATGACACTGTGAACACCAGTGGTCTGGCCACTCACTTCTGGCCAGCCAGGTGCACGCAGGGAGGAATTTCCTGAAGGCCTCGCTATCACTGCTCCATTTCACATGCTACTGCCCGCAGCACGTTTGTAGTTCTGTTTTTGCTGACTGTATGCGGTGACTCTTGTTCAGAGCACTTGTATCAGTAACCACTAGCAACCAAGCCACTGGTATCCTTTGACATTACACCGTAGTTACTAGATGCTACAGTTAGTATACTAAAATAAAGGCACTTGACAATCCATCAAAAACCACAATAAAGCTATCCTTTATTGTCCTAGGGCATGGTTACAGCAGATCTACCGGGACCTGTGTTGTTTAATACCTTCATTAATTATGTTGACAGTGGCATTCAGTGCATCCTCAGCAGGTTTGCTGATGACACCAAGCTGGTGGATGCAGTTGATATGCCAGAGGGACGGGATGCCATCCAGAGGGACCCTGACAGGCTGAAGAGGTAGGCCCAGGGGAACCTCATGAGGTTCAACAAGGCCAAGTGCAGGGTCCTGCACCTGGGCCAGGGCAACCTGCATTATCAGTATAGGCTAGCAGAAGATATGTTAGAGGGCAGCCCTGTAGAAAGGAACTTGGGGGTACTAGTGGATGAAAAGCGGAACATGAGCCACCAATGTGCAGTTGCAGCCCAGAAGGCCAACTGCATCCTGGGCTGCATCAAAAACTGTGGCCAGCAGATCAAGAGAGGTGATTCTGCTCCTCTACTCTGCCCTGGTGAGACCTCACCTGGAGTATTGCGTCCAGCTCTGGAGCCCCCAACACAAGAAGGATGTGGACCCATTGGAGCGTGTTCAGAGGAGACCCACAAAAATGATCAGAGGGCTGGAACACTTCTCCTATGAAGACAGGCTGAGAGAGTTGGCGTTGTTCAGCCTGGAGAAGAGAAGGCTCCAGGGGAACCTTATAGCGACCTTACAATACCTGAAAGGGGCCTGTAAGAAAGCAGGGGAAGATCTGTTCTCAAAGGTTTGTAGCAACAGGACAAGGGGTAATGGTTTTAAGCTAGAAAAGGGTAGATTTCGGTTGGACATTAGGAAGAAGTTCTTTACTAGGAGGGTGGTTGAGCACTGGAACACGTTGCCCAGAGAGGTGGTGGAGGCCCCATCCCTGGAGACATTCAAGGTCAGTGTTGGTGGGGCTCCGAGCAACCTGACCTAGTTAGAGATGTCCCTGCTTATTGTAGGGGGGTTGGACTGGACTAGATGGCCTTTAGAGGTCCCTTCCAACCCAATACATTCTATGATTCTATCTCTGACTGGTGTCCCACAGACACATACAGTATGACTATGCTTGAGCCAAGTAGCACTTTGTTTGTCTTGTACCCATAAATGGCTTTGCTTAATACACCACTACCACCATGAAATCACAGAATCACAGCATGGTTAGGGGTTGGAAGGGACCTCTGGAGATCATCTCGTCCAACCCCCCTGCCAGAGCAGGCTGACCTTGGGCAGGCCACGCAGGAACGCATCCAGGCAGGTTCTGAAAGCCTCCAGAGAAGGAGACTCCACAACACCGTTTCGGAGTACTTGAGCCCTCCGTGAGCACATCCTCCCGAGGGCTGCTCTGCCCACAGCTCCCAGCCCTCGGCGGAGGCCGGACTGTTGCAAAAGCCCCGTTTGCAGCAGTCCGTTCTTTGCGGCAGCTCTCCCCCGCCGTGCCGGGCAGCGTCCCTGCAGCGCGGCCGTGCAGCATGCGAGACCCGGAGGGCAGTGTGGAGCACCCGCCCGCCCCTGCCTTCCCCAGACTGCTCCTCATCCCCCTAGCCATGCTCCTCGCCATCGCAGCGCTCCTGCTCTTAGCCTTTTCCGCTACGCGGCAGAAGGAGCCCGATTTTTACACTTTCAAAGTTGTAAACATCAGGGGCAAGCTAGTCTCCCTGGAGAAGTACAGGGGCTCGGTAAGTCTGCCGGGGCTGGGCTCCGGCCCGCGGTCACTAACCCGCCGCTCCGGCGTGTCTGCAGAGCCAAGCGCGGCTGGAGCAGCGAGAGGGGGGTACGACTCTCGTAGCAGATTTGGAGGGGTGCCCGCATGCCTGCTTTGGCACCTCTGTGCACTCTAAATAAAGCGTTCGCAGCCTAACCCCCGTGTGTGTGTGCGTGTTCGCGGGCTGCCCGGCGCTGCAGACGTGGCAGCGGGACGGCACCGCTTGTGCCTGCGCCGCGGCCGGCTCGGGAAGTTCGCGTCTTTGTGTAACTTACTCAGCCTTTTCTCTGCATGATGACCTCTGGTTACGTTATTTTTGGCTAAGTCTCATTCCTTTTTCGTGTCCTACATTAAAAAAAAAAAGAAAAGATGGGGTTTAGTCAGTGGCTCATGGAGTTAAGAGATTTCGCCATCGTTAGTAAAAATGCATGGGATGGCAACGTAATTATTTTAATATCGGTCTGTGGTGAATTGTAGCGATGTCATGCTATTCCTCTTGTTGCTTTTTAGTTTCACGCAGCAATATGAAGAAGGGCATGTAGACACACATATCCTTTTATGTATCTTTTAGATTTTCAGTTACATTGAGTTCTAGGCAGAGCTTTCCTTCCCATTTTACTAACAATTTCCTTGAATGTAAGCTGATTTTATTTTATCTTTTTTTTCTTTTTCAATGGTTTCACCTGCTAGGAAAGATGGTCAGTACCAGTGGAAGAGTGAAAAGGGAATTTAGCACAACGGGGGGTGGGGGGGACAATACTGTAAGTTCTCAGAGCCACGTTCACAAATTGCAGAAGCTAAAGGCGACACAAAGCCCAGAACTGGCACCCTTAGCACTCCAGTGACACATCTGCGATACAGCCAGGCAGTCCCACAGCTTAGCTGCCGCCCAGAAAGGCAGGCACCACTTCTCACTCCACTCTTAGTCTCCAGCTTTGTGTTTCCACCTTCCTTTCCCCCTCCTTACACACTTCACTGGGCTTTCTGAGCTCACGACTCCACAGCAGCAGGTCACTGAAACATTGGCAGGAAGGCCGAGAACGACCAGGGAAGAAGGTGTACATTTTCCTGAGCTCATAGAAGGGGATATTGGTAGATTTGGACCAAATGAGAGGTCTGCATCTTATCTGGTCAAAGTCCTCCTCTCCATTCACAATTCAGATACAGCAGAACTGGTCCAATATATGCTTAAATATCTATATTGGAAAAACCATGGAACCTATTTAGTACTAAGCACTATTTGCTTTTTTTAGGAGTTCCTTCCAAAGGCTCTGTCAATAAATCCTGTTACTGGGGCGTGTTTTGTCTGCAGGTCATCTGCCTATCCTTCTGAGTAAGCAGATACCACTTGTAGCTTTCTATACCTCATGGCCAGAATCCACATGGAAAGCCATAAAGAGGGAACTTGGAGGAATTCCTTACAGCCACCCTGCAGAGAGCTGAGGGTGTTCATCCCCTCTGGAACAAGCTGCAGAGCCTGATCCAGAATGTGATGAGCACGCCAGGTTAGGGTGTGTGTCTGTACCTCCAGTGGTGCTCCAAGACCAGGCCATCCTCAAGGCGTGACTGGTTTCATAAGGGAAAGCTCTAGAGCCATACCTTGGAAAAGGTAATGCCCTCTGTGAATGGTGCTCCGTGATCTCTGCTAGGCCATACGGAATAGTTTATTCCAAAAAACCAGTGACCAGCTTCTGGATGGAACAAAAAGAATTCAGAGAATTGCTCTCAGAGCCCTTTAACGTTCAGGCTAGCTGCTGTTTGCTAATGCATGTACACAGTTCTAAAGAAAATGACAGCAATAAAACATCCCTTTCTCTCATTAGGTTTCTCTCAGAACTCAGTATCAAGGTGGACAAAGGTTAATTAAAATTCCCATTTATTTCTTAAAATAAACCTGCTTAAATCTGCAGTTAGGTAAGTAATGCTAAAATGTAGGTTTATCATAGTATTTTAAAACTATTAAAAGAACACAACACATAAGTACTACGTGTGTGCTGCTGTTAAAGAGTGAGTCACTTGTTAGTCCCTGGAACAATAGTCTGCTAATTGCTAAACCAGCTTTTAACAGCCTCAAGCTTTCCAGCAGATGTAGAGAACACATTTCCTTCAATTCAGTCACTCAACTGATTTAGTTAAATAACTACTTAATTGGTAGTTAACAGACTAATTGGGAATTGAAAAAATCCAAAAGCTTCCAGAGTATATATATTTTTTAAAAAGTCTGCTAATTCTAAAAACACAAGAGCCATGCCAAGTGCAGACAATGGGTGCAATTCATGACTTGCAGAATCTTTCTTCAATAATTCATAAATTATTGTGTATTCAGATCACTGAAACAATTTTTCTTAGAAAAAAATAAGGCTCATTGATACTAATTCAATTTCCATTCAAGTGCATCTTAATACAAATCAGGAGTACCCTCTGCTATATAGTAAATAAGAAACGTACTAACAGTTCTGAAATAACAAAAATGAAGAAAATAGGGACCAGATTTTTTTTTTTTCTGAAATAAATGTGCACAGACATAACCTATAATAAATAACACTTTAATAAAAATACCAAAAAACCGTGAGGGAATACTCCCTTTTTACAGGGGTATAAGAAATTATATTGCCAGAATGCTAAAAATTTGATATACATGCCACAAAATCAGGTGTCATATAACATCAACCTGAAAGCAGAGAATGGGAGGACTATTATGACAGGAAAAAAGAGTACCACAAGTGAAAGAGCTGAAAAAGCTGTCTGTTTTACTGTGTTGCACAAGACAGCCACCCTCCTATGATTTTTCCAGGCTACCATACTGATGTTGACCCATCTACAGTAGAAATAAAGGGCAGTGATGCATGGCTGGGAAAGAATCAGCAGGATCCAAATAAGATTAGTTTTCTATCTAATCTTATCTACCTAATTCGAGAAAGTTTGTATTTTATTTTCTGAGCTCTATCAGATATGCTGTAAGAGGCAGTATTCTTACCAAGAATAGTAAGAGTGGGAGCCAGAACTCTCAAACATCAACTGTTGCTTGCTGTGGTTATACCTAAGTACAGTGTGCTGAGGTGTAATTAAGCAGTGCTAGTGCAATGCTTTGGAAATCCTTGAACCAAAGGTGGAATCATAGGATCATAAAAATCATAGAAGCATTCTAGTTGGAAGAGACCTTCAAGATCATCAAGTCCAGCTGTCAACCCAGCAATACCAGGGCACCACTAAACCATGTCCTTCAGCACCACATCTACAAGGCCTTTAAATACCTCCAGGGATGGGGACTCCACCACTTTCTTAGGCAGCCTGGTCCAGGGCTTGACAACCCTTTTGGGGAAGACATTTTTCCTAATACCTAATCTAAACTTCCCCTGGCACAACTTGAGGCCATTTCCTCTTGTCCTATCACTTTTTACTTGGGAGAACAGACTGACCCCCACCTCCTTTAAACTTTCTTTCAGGTAGTTGTAGAGAGCAAGAAGGTCTCCCCTGAGCCTTCTTTTCTCCAGGCTAAACAAATCCAGTTTCCTCAGCCGCTCCTGAGAAGACTTGTTCTCTAGACCCTTTACCAGCTTTGTTGCCCTTCTTTGGACCCGCTCCAGCACCTCAATGTCCTTCTTGTAGTGAGGAACCCAAAACTGAGCCCAATATTCACGGTGCAGCAGCACCAGTGCCAAGTACAAGGGGACCATAATTTTCCCTAGTCCTGCTGGCCACAGGGACTATAATAATGAATCAGCGTTAGGCACTATAGCAACATACAGTATTATTTTACTATTGAAAGTAATGCTGTAGACACTTTGTGTAACGGCTCTCTGCAGCCCAACAGTGTGGTATTGCTGAATGTGCATAAACACAGAATACAGCTGCAATTACTGTACAAAGGATTGCTATTTTTTTCCAGGAAGGTAGCACCTCTGTGAATCCATGTAAGCTGACACTTGGGGCTGGTTCTTCCATCAGTCACATGGAGCCAGTTAAGAATCTGCAGGTCTAAAAACCGAAGGATCTGCTGTCTCTGCTAACAGGGTTACTTGTAGCTGACAGCAGATTCCTACATCTCTCCAGGCATGTTTTCCTCAAGGAGGTAACACTGGTGTAAACATTAAGCAAACCAGTAACTATTTCTGCCATATTAAATAAATGAGATCACTACTAGAATGCATGGGTTTTCTAAGCAAAGGGGAGGATAGTATTCAGAGGTCAGACAACGGCTAATAAAGAATTAATCTTAAATAATTTTTGTGAGGTCTGGGATGAATTGTTTGCACTGCACACTAGGTGGTGTACTTGACTTGCACTCTCAGAGCCTGAAGTCAGTCAAGAGGTGTATTGAACTTAATTTAAATCATTAATAGTTCTAAGAAGCCAGAGTACAGCCCCTTCAGGAGAACAAAGAGTGACTGTTATTTATTGAAAATAAAATACACACGCACAAAAAAACCCATCACTACATTTAATCACTTATGGTACCAGCCACTTGAAAGGTAAGTCGGTGCCAAGAATTTTAAATAATAATTTCAACTGTTCCTTATGAAATACTAATAAATCCCAAAAGTTTTTTATTATATGTGTTGGTCATACTTTTAGGAGGTTTGCACTATTAAATTGTGGAGTTCAGTAACAGAATACCTTTTTCTAAGGAAATGTGTCTGCCATTGAAATGGTGCGTGTAGTTTCCTCCTATTTTGCGGGAGAATGTAAGTCGGCACCATTTGTGGTGTGAGCTCTCATGCCTTTCACCACCATGCTGAGTAATCACTGGTTTTAAACAGCTGTAAATTAAAATTGTTTCTGAGTGAATTCTTTCAAGCCCTCTTAACTTCAAAATCAGGTAAAACTTAGAACACCTTAATTGTTTTCATTGGCAAGTCATCTTTCGTATCTGTTATAATATGAACATAATACCTACACAATGTTATTTCCCCCGAACCTCCAACAATAAATTCTTAGAGTACCACTGTATTTGGGCTAAAGTAGCAACAGGTCTGAATACACTAAGGTATATGAATATTTCTGCATCATGAGAATGCCTAGTCTTAAACTGTATTTTAAAAAGCCTCTAGAATTTCATAGGAAAGAACTACCTGTGGCTTCAACTCTTAGTGTTACAATTAATCTTTACTTCACTTATACTAAACTACAGTTATCACTACGCTTGGTAAATACAAATTAGTTAAAAAAACCAGAACTGTCAATAGTTATTTTTTACATCCAGTATATAAGTTCTATTTGAAATCCTGCCAGTCTGCAACAGGAATGCATCATAAAATTATTATCTCTTCTCTGAAAAATGAAAAATATTTATATGCTTTGTCTTTGTATGTTTTAGGAGACCGAATTTAGAATTTCTGGTAGAGCCTGTAGTTGGTATGAATGTGATGCTTTGGAAGTGAGCTAGATGGCTCCAGGTCTTACTTCATATGCAAGTGTACAGGGATTGCTCAGATTGTATTGTGTTGACGGAAGACACGATAAAGATTACATCGAGTTCTGCTGTATGAGATTACTTGTCTTCCAGGGACAACTGAAACCACTTTAAATATAGCCATATACCTATAGAAGGTACAAAATATACAAAGTAAGTGTTAATGTTTAATTTTAGAAATTATAAATACCAACATCCCCTTAAGCTTTTTCTTTACTCATTCCTACCCCTTTTCTAGGGACTGCATCTTACTACCACATACCTTACCCAGGTTGTGGGCTTTTATATGCCAGTTTGTTTTCTGGCCTTAAAAACACTATACATGTGTAGTTATTTATTTTTCCTACGTTAGAACACATTTTAGTCATATTTCCTATATACTTTTATATTTTGTGTAAAAACATACACATAGGGACATGAAACGAGAGTAACATCAGAATCCAAAGTTTAAATTGAGCAAAGCCAGTGGTCACAGACACAAGAGTGTGAGACCTGGAGTCAGGATTTTTTAACTTCCTTTTCTTGCCCTGCAGCTACTTGCTGTGTAATTTGATCAGGTCAAATTAATGTGTCCAAGCTTCAGGCTTTCCTCTTGGCACTGGGCCCTTCAACACCGCTGTCTCTCTTCCACTGACAGTGATGAAACCAACACGCCAGCTTCTATGAAACTTCTAAACCCTGGTAGAAAGATCCAATGTGAATAGCTACTGTTGTTGTACTAGCACTGGGGAACGTGTTGGCTTCTTTGAATTAAAACTTTTCCTGTGGTTTGAGAATGAAGGACCAGCTTCTCCGCTGATTCATAATCTGTAGAAACCCACTGGATTCAGTGTAAACTAGGTAGAATTTTGGTTCCTAAATCATATTACTTTTTCTGCACTTTGCCTGATTTTAATATAGGTTGGTAGGAAAAAATTTAGTAGTATATTTATATTGCAATAAAAATATTGCCTAATTTATATTGCCTTACAAAATGGTCTGGAAAAATGAAATGGGATGTAGTTAGATGTAAAAGAAACATCACTATGAAGTGCACAGTGCTATTTTTATTAATAAAATGATATTGTATCTAAAGGATCAGCTTCAGTCTACTCCTAAGGAAACATTAGAATGGGCTCAATTATGTAGAATGAGTGGCAACTCACAGAATTCGTAAGAATAATAAAAACGGTAAGTCTAACCATAAATTTTAAAAGTTATTTAAGGATAAAGTACCTCAAAAAACAATGGAAAGCCTTTGTGGCCTTGAGAAACTGTGTAATATGTGTCAGCTCAGGGTTAGGTCACTTAATTTCCCCAACAAATTCTTGGTAGAGTCTGTTTCGCCATGCGTTCTCCTTACACATGCCTCTGCTTTCCTGTAGTGTTCCTCTGTGTTTGGTATCTTCCTCTCTGCTGGATCTGTGCAGACAGAGAGATGCCTGGTGGCAATGTCCAGATGACACAATGCACACGACGTCAAAGATGATCAGCTACAGGAATAACTATAGAGTTCATGTTCTTCTGAAGTGCAGTGGGCACTGTCTTCACTTTTAGGAATCTCTAACTGAGGCAGTAAACCTTGATGCAAAATCTGTTGCAATTTTGTCACAACCAAGTAGACTTACTCTAGACACAGTGGGAACTCTAGACTTACTCTAGACAGACAGTTAGTCTGTCCATACTGCACAGACTAACCCAACATTCTGTCATTGCTTCTGTTAACTTCCAGATCAAGGTGTCTACACTAGCAATGATAAATGGATCAGACAGTTCTTGTAAATTCTGTACAAGGAAAGATGCTGCAGAACAGATGCTTCACTAGAGAGAAATGAACTATCAAAAATACATGAATTTGCCTACACTGTAGCTGGATGGTCATTTCTTAAATATGCTTAGAAGCTATCCAAAAGGCAGAACAGAAGAACATAGATTCTCTGTAAACTGAGAACTCAGATTGCTTAGCAGTTTATTGATTATTTTTGTGGTTGCCAAATGGAAATACAGAAAAAAAGTATTAAATCTTTCTATTGTGAACATAACTCGATGTAGTTTCAAACGTTAAGAGTTCAGTCACAGTTCTCTAGACATTCTCGGTTTTTGAAAATATTCTACATCCCAGCCTACCTGTTGGAAAACTGACATGTGCAGCGCATTTTTTAATCTCTCTTGTTCTTCAGGTGTCACTAGTTGTCAATGTTGCGAGTGAGTGTGGGTACACAGACAGCCACTACAAGGCCCTACAACAGTTACAGAGAGACCTCGGCCCGTATCATTTCAATGTGCTGGCCTTCCCATGCAATCAGTTTGGGCAGCAAGAACCAGACACTAACAAAGAAATCGAGAGTTTTGCACGGAAGACTTACGGTGCCTCCTTTCCTATGTTCAGCAAAATTGCAGTCAGCGGAGCTGGTGCAATTCCTGCCTTCAAGTACTTAATTGGTGAGTAATCTGGAACGCTGGAGGGTTTTTTCCCCGGTGTAGAATTCCTCTGACACAAAATACCATCCAACAGGAACAAGATGCCTATGCAGAACTGTCAGGCTCAAAGAGGTCAGAAGTCATGTAGTCTATCTTGCACAAGGCAGGATTTCTATGTCACCCCTGACAGCTTTGTCTGACCTTCTAAAAAGAGCTCCAGGGATGAAGATGCTACGATAACAGATGCTCTGTAAAAGCTAAAACCTCTACATGGAATACAGGTCTTGAAATATTCTCCTGGATGCATACAACACCTGATTTTCCTTTTACCCCTTTGCAGTCTCATAAATGCTTCTCCTGTGAAATGACTGCTGCAGGTTGGATTTATAAGATTCATCTCAAGAGCTGTAGGATAAGTGGAAACAAAGCACCTTCATAATTTTCTTCAGCAATCAAAAAGTGAAACTAGGCACTGAGAGATGTCCTTGAACACTCCCTTCCTCATTCCTTGCCAAGCACTGGAACAGCCTTACTGTGCTGTTCCTCCAGTTCTGATCTGCGTTACAGCCAGCACTAGTACTGACACCTGAAGAGGTTTTGCTGGTTCTTAGCAGATAGCTGACAAAATACACTGCCAAGTAGGACACTCTCTATCAAGGCACTATTTTTTTGCACTGAATGAATACTCTAAACACCATTTAAATGCTAAACTGTCAGTCTTTATCAAATGTGAAGGAAATGTCTTCCAGCAGTGATATATAACAAAGCCCAGTATGACCTAGTATCACCTCAGCTGCATTCTGCAAGGACCATATGGCTGCTGCTTCGCTCCAGCACCACAGTGTTCTCTCACACATTACTGAATTTAAAGGAGTGTTGATAGCATTATTTTTTACTACCCCAAGCACACCTTTTTCCAGGTGCCTGTAATGGATCTTCCTGCTAGCCAAACTTCCTCAATTAATGCACTTCACATCCTTCCATTCCTGTTTTGCCCAGCAGGGTTGTTATTGCAGACATGTCACATGAAACTTGCCAAATTTCTGTTTCCCTGTTGGTCCACACACAAAGGGAGGCTGTTGGAGGTGCTATAATGACAAGAAAGTCAACAGTGTAGGTCTTGCTGTGCCTTGATGATACTCTTCTGAGTGCTTATGAGATTTTGCCCAAGATACAGTAAATGGGAAAAGATGCTAATTTGGCTGTAGCATCTGTACTTGAGCTATTAGTGGGATGAAGGTCCTGGTCTGACTGAAAATCCTGAAAATTTTGTTAGTCATGTAGCAGAATAGTAGAGGATAAGAATGCAACTCATGTAAAATTAGTACATGGTCATGGAGGGAAAAACTGTAGTAGATGAAGATTAGGAGGAAACCTCCTGGAACAATTTGCCTTGCTGTTTCTTCATGTAACATTTCTTAAAACATTCTTCTGAAGAACATGATACTGGGTGCTTTTGAAGGAAAAATTGCAGATAAGCAAGCAAGTAATGAGTCCTGGTGCAGCTATACTGTTATGCCAAATTCCAGCTTCCTATCAATGTTCAGCTGTTGTGGCTTTATCTGTATAGCACAGACACATGCACACATGCACAACCACTTAAAATGGATTATAGAGCTTTCTCCTGTCTGTCTGTCTCAAGCTTGACCATTTCCACTAGTCTCCAGGGGGCTACTGTCTAATTAAAGGTCCCTGTCTGTCAGAAAATTAATCTTATTATTCAGTCTGAACGCCCTCTTAATTTTACATTCCTTCTTTCTCTGAGCGTGTAATCATCAAATTGACATGAACAAATGTCAGGAATTGGCTAATGTGCATTGCTTCCACTGTTTTTCTTTTTTCTTTTTTTTTTTTTTTTCCTGTAGATTCTACAGGAGAAGAACCAACTTGGAACTTCTGGAAATACCTGGTGGACCCCAACGGGAAAGTAGTAAAGGCCTGGGACTCTACTGTCTCCGTCGAAGAAATAAGACCTTATGTTACAGAACTTGTAAGGAAAATCATCCTGAAGAAAAAAGATGAATTATGACTTTCAAAAATTCCATCATGCCAATTATATCTTTATTGAGAATTAGAGGTGGAGACTGTCTTTTCACATTCCAAAAGAGTATCTGGGGAAGGGAAATCACGACCAATGGAATCTACATTCATCATCCTATGAATGTAGAAAACAGCAAGTTATCGTAGCCAAAGTACTTTTTTTTTTTTTTTCCAGCTGATTTCAGTTTTACCTTTCTGGGAAAGAAGAACTCATCAGCATTTGTTTCTTTCCCAATTCAAATTGTTAATTGTTGGTAACCCTATAGGAAATCAGTTCATGTACCTGTAGGAAGAAAGCTCAGAATAATGAGAATTTCCTGACTGAGATCTCATTGACATCTGTTGCCATGTTTCGATCATGTACTGAATGAAAAAATAAAGTATAAAAAGTGTGTGATTAAATTAAGGCGTGTGCTAGGAAGAGGGCCAAAATACCTTCAAACCAGGCCAACCTACATAGATATGTCTTTCTAGTTACCAAGGCCAAAAATGTTTAATTTCATCTGCCTAGACAGTCAGTTAAGAAGGGCATGAGAAAAAGACATCTATAAAACTTCAATGAAATAAATGAGAAGACAAAGTCTCTGCAAAAATTCTCCAAAAGCTATGAGAAGAATTTCTGCATTTTTTTCACCCAGTAAAGATGATCAGATGATATTTAAATAGCTATTTGAACATCTGTGGGACCAGAGCCTATACAAAATGGCTGTTTCTTTCCTCTATTAGCATTTTGCCTTAGAATAATTACTCTCACCTCAGATAATTGATGTTAAATTTATTTTTCAATTTATAACACCGTCTGATTTCACTGCATATGCAGACCAACATCGAGAATCAACATTTTTCCATGGAAATAATTTTTCAAATATTTAATTGCTGCATAATGTTACATTGTTCAATACCACATTAATCTTATGAATGTTTAATGGCACCTTTTTCATAGGGTAGCACTCAGGCATCTGCTCAGATTTCAGACTGCAGAACTTCTTAGCTCATACCAAAATAATAACACTAGCAATTACAGCCTCATTATTCTTTGACAGAAACCCTTTGAAAATCTTGTCAGCAAGAACTCTTTTTATCTCAACAAAACCAACAATGTACAGGTCCCCCGCTCTTAACCCTGGGATGCTTTAAGAAGAATTTGGTCTTGGCCAGTTGCAGCGTTATTGACGAGTGAAAGCTTTTTCAGACTGCATAATGCCTTTAAAAGCAGCACAAACAATATTTGGCCATCTAGTTGTCAGCGCCCAAGTGTACAAATAAGTCTTAATTGACCCGACCATGATCGGAACTTTTTCCAACTCATCACTGCCGTTGTAGCTCTTCAGTATCCAAACAGACTCTAGTTTAAATCAAAAGCAAGTATTATGGCATGCACTGGCTTGCAGAACAAGAGGGGAAAGAAGAGTACTGAAGAACTAATGGAAATAAAAGGCTTCAGCATAGAATACATTATAATTCCCATGCATGAGCAGCTGCTGTCTCCTGAAGACTTGGGCTTGTTCTATGGAGTGGTCTAAGGAAGTAAGAGCTAGAGGTGCTTTAGGATTTGCAGAAAGACCCTGAAGGGCAGTAACAGAAGTACAAGAGCAAAGACAGATCAAGTTAAAAGGTAGAAGTGAGGAAATGAAAAGACAGTTTGCAACCAAAGAATCTTTGGGACAAATAGGGCATTGAAATGTTCAGGTCATATTGATACTAATGAGTATGTTCCAAGCAATATTAGCTACTTTTTACTTGGAATGTAACTTAAGAGTGAAGGAAATTGGTGCTTGTGGTGGTGAATATGCCTGGATTTTCCTCCTCTGATGATGAGGAAACTGAAACTCTACGGTCCATTCACTCATCTAGTCTATTCTTACAGGAATGACTCCAAGACAATGATTACTAAGGATATCGCAAAGAAAGGAGAATCGGCCCCAGCTGGGACAGAATATCCAACTTTAGAAAAGGAGGTCTTTTATTACTCTATAGACTGCTTCTCTTTTCTCTGTCCACTGATACTAAGGCAACGCCCCAGCATGCTGTTAGCAAGTGCTGCAGGGCCTAAAGTCTTCCCCATAGAAAGTGTGTTTCTGTTTTATAACTGAAGCCTGGAGGAGCCCAGACCATGCTCTGAAGGACATTTTAAGCCCTTTCTATTTCAATTTTGCATGTCCAACTTCAGACAGAACTCTGGATTTACATAGATATTATCTTGCTTTCTCTATTAGACAAATTCTAGAAGTCTAAAGAGATATAGTGGCAATAACCAGTTGGAGAGGGTTCGTACTCTAGCAGCAAATATGTTTGTGCTGCTTTTAAAGGCATTATGAAGCACAAGAAAGCTTTCACTTGTCAGTAACACTGCAACTGACCAAGACCAGATCCTTCTTAAAGCATCCCAGGCTACATTCTGGTTTTGTTGAGATAAAAGGAGTTCTTGCTGACAAGATTTTCAAAGGGTTTCTGTCAAAGAATAATGAGGCTGTAATTGCTAGTGTTATTATTTTGGTATGAGCTAAGAAGTTCTGCAGTCTGAAATCTGAGCAGATGCCCAAGTGCGATGAATAACTTAACACTGATGACTGTTAGAATTGGTGTTCTTACCAGTTTGGCAATTTAAATGGAACTAAGGTAAGTATTACATATGCAAGATTTGAAACAACAACAAATCTGAACAGGCACATGATATTAAGCATATAACTACTCTCTGAAGTTAACAGAATCATTGTCATTATTAAATTAAGCATGCAGCATATATTCCATCCTTTGTTGCACGGGAATCAGTTTGCAGAACAAATGCTTTGGTCTTCTCATCAAAGTTACAGAATAAAAGTAAATATTCTTGGTTGTAGATTAATTCACATCTAGTCATGCTATAAGTACTTCATGACTTTCTGCTCAGAAAAATTGCAAACCAAATTGCACTGGGTTGAAATTTGTCTCCTTAGACTATATAGGGGGCATGCAGAGATCAGAAATTACTTTTTTGGCTCATGACTTCCAACACTCTTTTAATCTGACAGAGATCTTCCCTACAGCAGGTCCTAGAAACTCTAAAACAGCTCTGAATATATAGCATGAGACTGTTTTGTTTGCAGCTTGTCTACACTGCAGAAAATAAATCGGCATGCATTAACAAATCAGCACATTTAGGCATGGAGAGTGATTATCTTGATCATCTAAGACTCGATCTCTTATAGTTTGCAACTTTAAGGTGTAAACTCTGTCATTTAAACACTAAACTAAGCACCTAGACACACGATTCTATGGAGTTGTGTGCCTCCTGTGGCATGCCAGGGGGAAAAGAAATAGTTTTAAAGCCTAACTATAAGTTTAAGATTGATTATCTTGATCATCTAAGACTCGATCTCTTATAGTTTGCAACTTTAAGGTGTAAACTCTGTCATTTAAACACTAAACTAAGCACCTAGACACACGATTCTATGGAGTTGTGTGCCTCCTGTGGCATGCCAGGGGGAAAAGAAATAGTTTTAAAGCCTAACTATAAGTTTAAGATTAGACAGGACACTTGTACTCTTTTAGTCTTGTCTCATAAAGAATGTAAAATCAGACTTGCATATATCCAAAGCTTGGTTTTGAAATGGAATATGCTTCATTGAAAAAGAGCAATTGAATGGAGCAACAGAGAGGGGTCTGACCCCTTTTTCTTGGCTTTGTAAGAACAAAACCAAATAGCCTAGTTATCCTTACAGCCACTTCTGGTATTTTAGTTATATGCTAGGGACACTTCACTCAAGTTTCTATTGTGGTTCTGCTCTGAAACCTCAGCACCACCAGACACAATTTCTCTCTACTGGATGATGCCCAGTTTATAGTTTCAAATACATCAGCATCTGGTTCAATAAATCGGTGACCACAGTCAGTACTTTCAGAAGACGGGACATCCTTTTGATTAAGCAAAACAAATTTTATGCTACCTTCAATTAATAGATCAATCAACTACATCCTACACACATGTAAATTTATGCTGCAGCTACTCGGACAGCCAAATGAAATTTAACAAGCTTACCTCTGACTCATTCACAGAGAGTCAAGTAAGCAGAGAAATCAGGTATTCTCTGTGTCACGATTAACAGATCCTGGAGTAAAAACATCACTGATGAAACACAGAGCGGTTTTCAAACCCTTTGATGGATGAGATACTGAAAGCACCAAGAGATGTAAGAACTAATTCTGAACCATATTAAAGCTCCATAGCAGAGACATACACCTGAACATCACTACAGAGGCGACTCTGTGACCTAAAGCTGCACAGCTATCTCATCTACCCACCCGGCTCACAAACATAGTGAAGCCCACAATATAGGATGAGAAACAACAAAACTCAGCTACATCTTTTATGCCAACTCTGCAGCACCTCGGCATAGCCAGCAGTGGAGGCCTGTCTAGTGAGAATGGCTGACCTTTTCCAGCTGTCTCGACACGCGAGCTGAAGTCAGCCCCAAGTAACTTTCCATTCTTAGCCTAGAAAACCTGATCCAAGCTGTCAGTCTGCAGGCCTAAGAGATAAGGCACACTACTTTATCTTAAAGCACTGCAAGATACCTGCTTAACTAGAAGATCTTCTAAACTGATTCCAGGAAATAAGAACAGTTGAAGGAGCATTGCTTTTGAAGTAAGCAGACTAGTATTCTGGAAGGTAAGCATAGACATCAAAGTTTTTGACGTGATTCCACTAACACAGATGCTTTTCCCCCACTCAGACAGAAATAACAGCATCCACAGCGTCAGGGACATACTCTTTTCTAAGCACTAATTGATGGAAAAATTATAGTAAAAGGAAATTACAGTATTATAGAACAATAAAAAAGACTGAAGAACAGACTTCTGTAACACCTGATCTATAAATGCAGTTCTGTGGAACACTCCCACATCAGACAGAAATTACAGAAATCCTAGCTTCAGGGAGTTGTAGTTTTAGTTTCCTTACATGAAAGATATAGTAAGAAAGCTATTATTGTATTATATAAAATAGCCCTCTGTCTTTTTTGCCCCCCTTTCCCTAAAGGCATTGCTGTTTCATCATAACTAGTGCTTTCATCTGAATTGTATGATAAACCATTATATATTTATTTAGCAAGTAAATCTGACAATTATAAATAAAGAGCAGTTGCCAAGGAGAATGTCCATAAGCCACAGATTGTCCATCCATCCTTTAAAAAAGGGCACAATAGTCAAACTGTTCTTGTAATTAAAGAGCTTGCTGAATTTTCAGTTTAAATTATAAATCAGCTTCCCAACCCTTAATTAGAGTCATGCCACTCATTTTGATTTGTCATTACTTCTATATTCAAGATACTAGTTATTTTACTACTGGTAATTTACTGTCCTCTGGAGAGACCACTAACCACCAGAGATATATAGGGAAATGTTTTCCTGTCATACAAAAATTTTACACTTGAAGTTCCCTCTTCCAAATCCAGACAGAGTATAAATATTTTAAGTTTTCAAGCAAAAAGTAACCCCCAGACCAGCAGTTTGATTAAGCTGAAACATTTTGTTTGGATACAATTAATGAGAAATGTTTCAAAGTTGCTACTCATATTTTCAAACTTTATAAATAAAATACTAAAAATGAAAACAATTTGAAATCAATAAATAGAATCTAAGTGCCAATATAGAAAGCTTTGATGATTTTGAAATTTGATACTGTGAATTTTGTCAAAACATATATTTTTCTGCAAGTTTCAGCTTAGGGAGCAGTTTGGCTAAAAAATTTGACAATTCCTAATGAGAAAACATTCTTTTGAAAAAGTCTTGCTAGTGTCAGAGGCTGCCAGTCCATTCTGCACGTAGCTATACTGGAGTTAGGAATATATCATTGAGTAAAACTGCAAGATCAAGTCTCTGAATTATATGAATCATTTTGTCTTATTGAATACCAGGAACTGAAGGACACCGTTTCTAGTTGTTAACTACATGAACTGTAAATGTATCTGTCAAGCCCAAGATTAAGAAACTGGGAACCAAAGGTCTGGAAGAGCTTCAGAAAATCAAAACATTTCAAAGGGCTGACTTTAAAATGAATGTAATGTAAATAATCCATGCAGTAAACATGCAATCAATGTAATTTTAATAAATAGAAAAAAATAACACAATACAGATTTTTTTTTAAGATTTAAGAAGTTAAGAGAACAACAATAGACAGCCAGCTGATTAGGGACAAACCTTTCCCAATTTTCAGGTGTGAAGTTGTATGCAGTGAAAAGGTATCATTGCATGTGCAGATGGGAAGTTCAGGTTAAATGATTTCAAAGCTGGAAGATTACAGAGCAGAGGCATTCTTTTGCTATCACTCACTATTAAAAAGCTATATTACTGCAGGTATGGCAAGAGGACTTGTCATCTACCAGGAAAATTTTCTGCCCTGTGACTACTTAATCTGGTCTGATTAGGTTCTCTGTCAATTCTACCTGCCATTTTTTAAAGTTCATTGTTTTCTAGCCTTTCACCTCTGACCATTTCTTTCGATCCTTTTCCTGATGTCTCTTTCTGCCATAACTTCAGTTGAAAGCCTCACTCCACAAAGTACCACCATACCCACTAAAATGTATCCTTAAAACATCTGTAGGTCAAAACACAACAGATGAAAGGAGGAAAAGGGGTCCAATGAAAGGTGTAATAATTTGCAGCCATTTCTATTTTTCTTCTGGTTTAGTTCATAGTCAGTGCTGATTTTCTCCCTCTATCAAGAGCAGAACAACACAGGATAAAAGAGATGTTTAAGATGCTTCTGTTGGCAATGTTTTGAAGGGACAATCCTATCTTCATACAGGATGGAAGAGGACCATTCTAGTTTGGTTCCAGGAGCAGTGGTAATTAGATTTTAGCACAATGGGCTACTCTTACTTGGAGGAATCATTCTGACTTGGCTCTCAAAGAGTGCTCTGACCATGCTTTTGTGCCGTAAAACTCCAGAGATGAGCCCCACTCTCCTTCTCTGCCTCTGCTAGAAAAAACATTCCACTGATGTAGCTGAAATTCAGTTGGCCAGGCTCAAGGTAAAAAAATTTCTCATGAGTCTGTCCTAAGATCTGTTCTTCCTTTAGTTCTGTACCAGATACACAAGCTCCGTAACTGCTACTGATGAAAATATCAATGAACAAAAATGACCCGAGGTTACTGTGCATCCCAACTTTACAGTGAATACTTGTGTCTGTTTATTTTATATCTTTCAAAACAGAATTTGTAAGCACTTTAATGTTTATTGAAAATCCTCCTGAAGAATCCTTGTTTAAAGTAATATCTACTAGGCTGAAATGCACCTGGTCCTTCCAAATAAGCTATGCTCTGAACTCCTTGTTGGAGACTCAGTGCTTTGTTAAAGACACACATCATTTTCTTCCTTCAGAAAGTATTATGTATGCACTAAAGCATTGTATGTGAAAAAGCTGCTGCAGATTTCTGCATCGTGATGTCCAGACCAGGTACTGTCAGTCTTGGACTTTGCTTCTTGCATCTCCTTTCTGATACTAAGCATGTGAATGAACCAGCCCATAATCTTATTTTCCTCTCATTTAATAGAGTTGATAATACTACACAGAATATTTGTGAGTTAATTAATGAGTGCATGAAATCACATCCTACATGGAGGCTGGTGCTCCAAAAGTACAATATAATATGAACAGAAGTCATAAACCAAGAAGCAAACAAGGCTGTATACTAGCAGTAGCTACCTAGATGTGTTGGAAGGGTCAAGTGCCTTGCAACTGTAAAGATCTGGCCATTTTTTGTGTATTATATCACTAGCAGCCAGTTATAAACTCACTTTCTTGCAGCTCTCTATCAGCTTGAATGGCAGAAATGCAGGAAATGGGCTGTTCTGTGGAACAAAAATCATCCTGAGCCACAGAAACCGGGGAACAAAGAAGTAAAAAACATTTGAAAAAACAGCTGTGCTTTTACCACCTCACTATCAATATAGTTTGGTTAACAACCTCAGTTCATTTGGAACTACTTCAGTAGCTTCCAAAGTTTAAAAAATCTCAATATACGGATAAACTTTTATAATTAGTATTCCACTCAGAGGTCCCCCTTCCTGTTTGCATTAATTGACTCTTGAGAATAGTAGGATGACGTCCCTGGGACTAGACGGTGCCTCATGAAAAAGTGAGTTCATGGGGGATTGACTTTGTTACCACTATTCCAAATAAATTTCAGCCCCTGCTTTACAAGCTGAAAGGTTTACTTTCTAGAAGGAACAGATTGGCAGCAGTAAACCAACCGTTTTTTCCAGAAAAGTTGTGAACGCCCAGCACTCCTAACTGTCAGGCCAGGTTCGCTTTTGGCACAGGCTTGCAGCAGTGAACCAGTACACTTGTTATTTCTCTTCCTTTCTCTACCTTTATGTGAAAGATGACTACTTCTAAAGTTATTAGAATAACTGGTGCAAGACTTAAATACAAGCACTGAGACAACTGCACTATTTTGAAAGGAAGCCCACAAAGTTTTTAAGACTTCAAGGCATGTATTTCCATACACTGATATGATCTCATTCATATTGTGCACCAAAACCTGCAGAATTTCAAGAGATAAGGGCTATTTTTGTAGTATAGTTAGGCTTTCAAAATTTCTGCACCCAAGTGATGATGGGAAATCCTTAAAGGTTAGGAATATTACCATTTATGTTTGGCCTTTATAGGATTCTGGCTTTAATTGTTTATACAACCACCATTCTTGCATGTCTTTTTTTTTTCTAACAAGAAGATCTCAGACCTTCTGAGAACAATTGGGAGCAATATAAAAATATTACAGATTTCCTGTAGGCATTATTCTGGAGAAGAAAAGAGATTAAAATTTAGAGTGGGAGCTTCTGATGGATAAATGTCTAGTGTGATAAGAATTCTGAATTTTAGACCTATAATGAGATAAAAAATCAAATTTCCTTTGGAATAGGCAGATCACATTTTGAATGTGAAATTTAAAATGCAATTCCATTATAAAATAGTAACCCGGGAAGCAAATAAAAATAAAATTGAAATACCATCCTCTTTTATTCTTATCTTTCTTTTCTTTGGTACAAATGCTTATTTAAAGTCTATAGTAAAAAGAAGCATGCAGAATGAAATGGCATGATTTCATTCTGTCCATATGTGTGCACTCACAGCTGAGTTACTGTGCTAGCTCTCAAGAAAGAGGCTTCGTGTCATTTTTTTGCTTACAAAGCTGTCTATATGCAGGATGGAAGCACTCTCCAGTAACTAAGCCAGCTGTGTGATGTCTTAGAGAGCTTGTTAATACGAAGTGAATCAACATGGACTGCTGGCAAACATCCACGATCAAAAGAGGATCCTTTGTTCTTTACAATTCAGATTATGTAATTATTGTTTAACAACAACCAGGCCTTGGCTTCCCTGCCTTCATAAATTTACACTGTTTAGACAATTATTCTGTGAACAATTCAAACTTGACTCTTAGTCCAGTAGGATGGATTCTTACTTATGCCAACAGAAAAGCAACTTCTCAGCAGATGTTTTTGTTAACCTTCAAATCCATCCCTAGTCACAGCAAACCAAACCAAAAAACCCCAATCCAAACAGTTGTCCTATTTTTAATTTTAGAACACGTCTTTTCAATTTTTTGGAGAAATGGTATGTGCCTTATTGTAAATTTAATCTGTATTGAATGTAATGATGTTCCAAACATGAATATTTTTATAAACAAAGCCAAAAATGTTTATAGATAAAAACCAAGAATGTTTATTACTGGTAGAGGAACTATAGTAATAATAAGGAATAATAAAGGGGAACATTTTTAGTCAAGGATGACAATGACTGTATTCTATTACTGAGACTCATAGAAACCTCACATTATCATGAAAAAGGGCTTGATACTGATCTTACAGACGAAGCAATCAAGCATGTGGGTGACACCGTTTTCACAAAAGCATGTAACAAGTGAAGCAAAAGCAAAGAACAGAACGGAATATTCTGCTTCCAAGTTTGTACAGATGTATCTATCGCCTTTAGTTAACGCAGCAAGAGAAAGCAAGTTATGTCATGTAAAAGCTGATTAATTTGGCAGCAAAGTGACAAATAGATGGCAACAGACAAATGAAGTAATTACATTCCCTTCCATATGACAAACAGCAATAGTATTGAAAATTAAAATAATTTAGCCTGATTCTGCTTTGACTACTTCTGTTGAGATGTTCATCACATCTGTGACCGTGAGCTGCACCAATACATTCCACTTCAGCAGCAATACAGAAACAATTCTGGTCAAAATCCCTGGTGCAAATTCCAGGTATGCAAGAATGAAGAATGTCATCTAAAGATATGTAATAATAGCTTTAGACCTCTCTTGGCACTTTCCCAGTGACCTTCCAAGGTCATCTAGCCCAACCCCTTGCAATCAGCAGGGATGTCTCTAACTAGATCAGGTTCCTCTGAAACAGAAGTGTTTAAGTGTCTTTCTTCCTCAAGTCAAAGACACTTTCTGCAAAAATACTGGCAGCAGGTATTGCTAAAATTTGTTAATTCCAGGAAGGCAGACAAGACTTCATGTAGAAGATCTCTATCCCCTTTGATACCTCAGCTGGAAAAAAATATGGGCAACTGAAGTGCTGAGGGCTGAGTTGTGGGCCCTGAGCTGGAGTTGGCCTGTGAATAGGTCACAACCTAGCAGAATACCTAGCAGAATGTTTTGGTTTTCTTATTGGCTTCATGTTCCCGAGGCAGAACCTGGCCCACCTGTGTCTCTGTGGCTCTGCCCTCACCCAGGTGGTCATGGTTGGGGTGGTGGGCAAGGCCAGGATTATATCAACCAGGAGCTGATCAGCTGGAGGAGCTTCCTGTTGGGTGTGGCTTCTGTTGGGACTGGTTGCACCTTGCTGAGCTCTCTCAGTGGTGCTCTTCCATATGAAGTGCCACTGAGGGAGCCATCTCTATCCATTGTGTCCAGCAGGTGATGCTGGCACCACAGTGGGCAGTGGAGGAGCTGGGCCCACGGGGAATTTATGGCAGGACTGTCTGAAAGACTTCTGAGGGGATGTTGCTGAGTTCAGCATTGGCCTGTGTGACCAGGCAACTGATGGGAGTATAAAATGATGATGGCTGAACTGGCACAACAACTGTGTGAAGGAAGACATTGGAGATCCTATTTCTCTACAAGAAGTGGAGAAAAGTCATCAGCAGTACTTTACTCAGGAGCAAATAGATAAATTCCCCCCAAGTTTCAGGCAGCTTCTCCATCAAATTATTTCTTCTTAGACTAAGAGAAAGTAACTTTGATCAGTGCTGGAAAAAAGTTGGTAAATGGGATACCAAACTGTTTGTACTCTGTGTGGCTTCACTAGACTTAATGAGGGCAAAAAGATTATCTTTCAACCCTAAAGGCAGGACATAGAGCCCAGAAGCAAAACATTTAAGGGAAAAAAAAAAAACCAACAAACAAAAGAACCCCAAAACCACAAGATTGATGGTCAGATGTTCAATACATGGATGCCACTTGAAGATGACAAGCAGAGGACACCAGACAGCCAAAGATTCCAAGCAGTTCCTAGATCCCCAAAGGACCTCTGCCAGATATGCAAGACAGAGATCAGGGCTGGCATCTTGTGCACATAATGTGTCTCAGCAAGTGGTGTTTTCTGGACTGTGGATGCTCCTTTTAACCACTGCCTTGAAAACTTTGACAAGGAAGTGCCAACCTAAAAGCCCTGAAAGCTGAAGTTTGATGTATCCTCAGGGGAGGGTACTATGAATGGTTCCTTCCAATGATCCTACCAAGAGACCTCAGCCAAGACTTGGAGAAAACAAACAAAGGTAAGTTTTTAAGATTTTGGCATATAACATTTTTGATCTCTACAAACACTCCTAAGAGAACCAAAATGGGAAGTAGTTCCCAGACTGAGAGACTAAAACCAATTCATTTTGGAAGCATCTGATGTGGCTGAATACATTATCTATGAAGCTCTAACATTTATATACTTCTCATTCTGTATCACTAATGTTTTTCTTTAGTGATTTATTGTGGTCAGGCAGCAAATACAAATCAAGCTGGAACAGCTTAAAAAACTGTTGCAGCTTATTTCTTTTCTCCCCCAGAGAA
This sequence comes from Eurystomus gularis, assembly GCA_013400335.1. Lineage (NCBI taxonomy): Eukaryota > Metazoa > Chordata > Aves > Coraciiformes > Coraciidae > Eurystomus > Eurystomus gularis. The sequence continues at coordinate 177,478 of VZZY01009380.1, forward strand.
AAGCACTCCATATGAAGGCATGCAAGCATTCCTCATCCAAACCAACGCAAAGCCACCTGACACTTTAAAGGACCTTCTTCAGCTATTTGAGTGAAGAGGGCAAGTTGCGTAACAAGACAGTGCTGAAGCGTGCTCAGACTGTTACCTCCACTGGTTTGAGTGGACAGTAATATCTAGAAGATGGTTAGGATGAACAGATATAATAGATCTTACTGCTTCATCCAATTTCTAAAAGCATCTGACTAGTGACTAAGATTAACTTAAAATAAATCTTCCTACCTCACTCTGTGTCACTGATTCTCCCTCTTCCTTTAAATTTTGATTGAAACCTCTTCTTACTTCCTGATGCTCAAAATTACTTTATCCTTCTTCATTATTTAGCTCTGTAAAGGAAAGAAGAGACAGGATAAAGGCAAAATTTATGCTATATATTGACTGGGGGAATTTGATTAAAGAATGTGCATGAAAGACAGTTAACTGGAAAACCTGGTAGGCTCTAGAGTGACAGGAAAAAAACAGAATGTTACTTTGTGTTCACTTTCACAGAGTGGATCTCAAAACACAAACACTTTTGCAAACAAGTGTCAGACAACTCTGTAATTATCACAAGCTTACAGAGTTAAACTCAATCACACACTAGGAAAGCTGTTTGCTTCCAGCTGTACATCAGCTGAACTGAGAGCAGAACCCAAGATATATCATATCCTTTTGACAGATTTTAGTCCTTCACTAATGCACCAGAGTCAAATAACACAGTGCCAGAGCAAATGCTCCTCTTTATAACGCTCTTAGCACTAGTCCCTCTTTTTTGGTCCTCGGAGTGACAGCATCTCACTGTACTGCAAGTACACACCCCTTAAACTTCTGTTCCCCTTTTAGTTTTGAACCTTGCGCTGTCATCTGCCTTCCTGAAGCACCTACTACTCCTGTGTGATAAAACGTTGTCTGCACTAACCCTGATGCCAATTTGAGTTGCTCCTCCTAATCAGGGCTAGTTACACCACTGTGACATGACAATTTTGTTTAATTGCATAATTTGCCACCAGATTACTTTTGAAGGCAATTTATGCAGCTGTTTGCCTACTAATAATTAGATTATGCTCTTAAGGAAAAACATTCCATGTTGGTCTGAGGATTGATACTGATCCAGACAGCTCTAATAGTAGTTCTTAATTTTCTGTTTCTTACAAGCTTTGCTGGAAGAAATGCGTCCCACAGCTGTTAATATGAATGTTTGTTCTCAGCTTTTAAGCAGTGGTCAGCGCAGGGGTACAATTCACTTTGAGTTGTCTCCAAACTGAATGGCGGAATGAGAAGGTTTAGCTTTCTCCTCAAGTGCCCTTTGCCCTAAGCTGTACTCAGAGGAACTCTTTTAATTTGCTGGAAAATTAAACCAGCCCAGTTCTGCTGGCCAGTATATTGTGGAGTCAGCATAATTAAATAATAGATTGAATGCGTTTCACATTAATGGTAGTTTAAATGAAGATTACAATTATTTTTAATGACTGCAAGAATTGGTATTCTAATTATTGCATAGTACAGCATGTGATATTTCTTACTTCATTGGGAAGGCTTGAAAACAGTTGTAAGAAATGGAAAGCCAAAGACACAGTTGTATGTGACCAGGTATTTTGAAATGGGGCTTTAAGTACAGCCAAAACAATCTCTTGGAAGCCAGTGTGAATTCCAGTAAGCACATTTAAGATTTGCAGAAGAGTTTTGAGTTGCAGGCATCTGAGAAAGTTGGCAGGTTTTATCAGACTTGGCAGCACTAGAGCGTCACTGCAGAAAAGACTCCTATTCAGAATAAGTTAATCCTCAGTTTTATCGTAAAACAATTGATCTGATTAAATCTGATTTCATCTGAACAACACAGGTGATGAAACTACAACTCATAAAATCTCATAGTAATCTGCCTTTTTCTTTGTTAATGTTCAATACTCATTGATTCCTCCTGGTGTCCCCTTTTCTGGAGTACTGGCTCCAGCCACATTACTGCATTCATCCCCTTACTTTGTGCAGTGCAACATCATTATGTGTTGAGCCTGTTTTTGAGGCCCCTAAAGTAAAATTTTCAAATTGCTCAAGCTTAAAGCACCCAACAGTTGAATAATTTGAATATTGAGGAAGGCAAACCTGTAATTCAGCAGACAGACTCTGACTGAATTTCTAAATTCATTTCAATTGATGCTAAGTCAGGGCTGATTTCACAAAATAAAATCAACCATGTAACTGAAGAATACTTACACTTTTTAGCAAGTACAGTCAAACATCCTAATGTAGGGAGGAATTGTATGTAGCACTGAAAGATAGCAGAGTCAGGGTTCTAGGTGACCATTAAGAGTCCCTGACAAGCATCGCCTGGGTCCTCACCACACCCATACCCTCTGCTCATTGGTCCAGAAGCCTTATTTAAGCTGATGCCAAGGCAGCTTGACCTTCCCTAAGCCATACCAGAAGTATGCCTGTGCTCAGTCCTCTCTCCTGCTGGCCTGGATTGCTTGCTGATCCTCCTGGATGAACTTTAGACCTGTGCTGTTTGTAACTTGCCTCCTGGATGGATGCTAAACCTAGTGTCTTACCTTGCTTGGGACTGCTGATGGTGCCTGACATTGTCACCAGCCTGGTCCTGTTCAGATCCTGCAGGACTATGCTCTGGTTGGTGAGGATGCTGCCCTGCCCTGAGCCACCATCGCTGCTGGCTCTTGCTGTTGCCTGACAGTTAGCTAGAAGATGTGGAACTCCCACTTGAACTCCTGGAGTTCATCGCAAGGCAAGACCTGAAGTTAAAATGTAAAGTGTTAGTTGAATTATTGTGGTCTTATTAAAGTCAAGCTCTATTGATATTGTAAAACTTCCCTTTCTCTCTAAAACCTGAACTTTTCCTTGAGGAAGTCACTTGTGTGGCAAAGCACTTGATCTAGGCTCTCTTGTAATCTAGAGAGGAGACTGACAGGGGACCAGATCCTTGGAGGGGGTGGCATCAACCCATTGCTCTTCTGAAGACTTCTTCTTTCCATGGGCCAAATCCCATGCAGAGGTGCACATGACACGCACGTGTTATCTTGAGCTGAGCTCTAACCACCTTTCCCTCAGTAGAGACTCTTTCATACAGGTAACAGAATGACTGTCTGGGCCCCACTTTTGAAAAAAAAAAGGTCTAGAATACTGAAAGGAAAAGCCCTCTGAAAAGGCCAGGAGACCGGTCTCTCAGAAACGCTAAATACTAGTGGTATTTATAGGGCTCGTAGAGCCAAGAGAGAGGTCCCGAGCCCAGCTGAGGTGCGCTCCCTCACCATGACCGCCTTGCTCTGTCTCTCCTGAGGCCCCACCGAGGCTGTGGGGTGAGGGCGGACCCCCGGCGTCTCTCCTCGACGCGGGACCGAGCGCTGAGGTGTAACCCGGAGCCGGGGTGCTGCCGTAGAGGTGAGCAGCCGCGGGGCTGGCCGGCCCCTCACCGGCGGCCGCCGCCCTC
>VZZY01009380.1:181017-239656 GCA_013400335.1 Eurystomus gularis
ACCTGAACGCCGACAAGGTGCTGGTGAGCGGCTTCAGCTGCCCGCGGACGGGCGGCGACGCCCGCGCCGTGTACTGCTGCGGCTTCCAGGACGTCAAGTACTGCTGCGATGACCCCCACAGCTTCTTCCCCTACGAACACAGCTACATGTGGTGGCTCAGGTAGGGCAGCCGCGGTACCTCCCGGTCCCGCCCGGCCGGCGCTGGGGAGGCTCCGGGCGGGGGCTCGGCGGCCCCCGGGGAGGCGGGAGAGCCGTGTCCTCCGGAGCTTGCCTGCGGGCTTGTGTGTCGGCGGGACTGAGGAACTGCCTTTGTCCCTCTGAGAGTAGGCAGCAGAGCTCCAACAGCCGCCCGAAGCGGCTTCTGCTTGTGCCAGGCTGGGTTCTGAAAGTAGTAACTCATGGCTGAGTTACAAAGAGAGGGAGGCGCTGGGAAGCGCTCAGCGCCTGTGTCCAGGGCGTCCGGAGCATCCCTCCGTCCTCTCGGTGCGAGGGGAGCGGCTGTCTCGGGGCCTGAGTGTGTGAGATGCTGCGTGCGTCAAGTTTCCCGGTGGCTTCCACTACTTTTCTGTGTGTAGTAAGGTCAAGCACCACATAACTTTCCACTTGGAAGCTGGCAGAAAATCAGACTGGTGCCGTCCTGGCTCAGTGCGAGGGTCCATCTAGCTCCGGCTGGCTCTCCAGCAGCGACCAGCCTGGCTGCTTTCTGTGCCTGGTTCCCCTCAGGCTCCCCGGCATCCACGCTGGCCGTGCCAGGGTGATAGTACATCTCTGCCTGGTGCTTTCAGTATCTTTTTATGGGCTTGTTATCCCTGACTTTGTCTAATCCCTTTCTAGAGTTGTTTCTACTGCCTGCTTCTGCAGCCCCAGTGGCAGGAGTCACTACCTGCCCTTTGAAGATACCTCCTTTTATCTGTTTTATACTGTTTCCTACCCGTTTTCTGGTGTGCCCTCTAGTATTAATATTGTGAGATCTGATTAACAGTAATTGCATGTTCAGTTTATCCACAATGTTCAAAATTCTGTCAGCGTTTGGTGTATCACTTCTCAGCTTTCACCTCCAAACGGAACGGTCTCAGTCCTTTTAGATTGTCATTGGGGTAGATGCTGTATCCCACTGGTTGTTTTAGCTGCCTCGCATCCATACTGTTTTTAACTTCACAGCGCTGCTTTTAGAGGTGCATAATCTAGAGCTGCGTGCTGAAGATGTGGCTATGGCAAGGTTTTACACAGTGGCAAAGTGCTGCCTTCAGTGTTGCTCTCAAAATCCTTCCTATTGTAGACAACATTTGGTTGATGTCTTTGGCAGCTGGTGCACATTGATTTCAGTGAGCTGTCCCTGATGACTCTAAAACTTTTCTTTGAGTTCAGAACTGCCAGTTCTGAGTTCATTGTCATGTATGCTTGGTTTTGTTTGTCTATACATTACATTATGTATGCTGAACCTCATCTACATGATTTTTGCCTGCTCACTCAGTTTTCTGCGAGTCTTCTGGCATTCCTTGTCCTCAGTGTTTGATCGCTTATAGCCACCGTAGAATCATCAGAAACTTGGATTTCATTCTTCTCCAGGTCATAGATTAATAAAATCAGTCTCAGCACTGATCTCTGGTGACTTCTCTTTATACTGAAAAGAGACCATGTAGCCCTGTGCTTTGCTCCTTACTCTTTTAAGCAGCATTGGATCTGTAACAGAACCGTTTCCCTAATCCTGTGTTGGTTCAGTTTTTTTAGTCCCATCTTCAGTGCGGGGCATTGGCAAAGGCTTTTTTGAAAAAAATCTAAGTCTGTCTGCTGGGTTCCTGTATCAATCTGCTTATTGACACTTCACAGACTCCAGTAGGTTAACAAGGCAGTGTTTTCCCCTCATAGTAATGCTGACTCTTTAATGAAAGATTTTATGTCAGGAAGCAGCAAGTGCCAGTAGCTTCCTGAAGGCAGAGCATGGTAATGAGGTGGATGGGGGTAGTGTCTTCACCATCAAAGGACCTGTCCCTCTTATCTGGGTAAGGTGAGCAGGGCATTTTGCCTTGGGGATAATAGCCAGTGTGAGATGCAACCCAGACACACTCAGTGCCCTGATGTTGTGTTTATCTCTTGGCTTAGAGGTACTATTCCTTTTTTCATGGACTTTTTTGTCTTGCCAGGGTTGGAAGTTAGATTTGCTACTTTTTAGTTGTTGGGTTCCCTTCTAGACCCATCTCTTAGGTTGGAGTTACACTTCCAGGCTACCAGTCTTCTGGCACAGTGGCCTGATGTAATGATGGGTTGCTCGCCTTGGCCAGCAGTTTTGCAGTTTCACATCTGAATTACGCAGAATCACAGAATGCTAGGGATTGGAAGGGACTTTGAAAGATCATCTAGTCCAATCCCCCTGCCAGAGCAGGATCTCCTAGATCAGGTCACACAGGAAATTCCTTCAGGGCTCTTGAGAGTAAGCCCACAGTATGGGTACCATTCACCATTTAATTTACCTTGTCTAATATTTAGTGTATAATTAATTAAAACCTACTTTGTCTGGTGTAAATAGTGGATTCGATGTGGGATTCTCCCAGCCATTCGCAGCTGTGACTGACACAGAATTACTCAGCTTCTCTGATGTGAGAAGACATCCCAGAGTGTCCTTTTTTTATACGCCTCTCATCAAATACCCATATTGTTTTAATGTTCTATGATTTTTTTTTTTGCATAGTCATTGACTGTTTCAGGCACAGGAAGCCATTTCAAGATGGCAGAACTACTAAAAGATTAAGATTTAAAAGTTTTGCTCTTGCATCTGGGTGAGATACTGTAGTGAAGACTATTGAAGCTTGATCTTTTCAGAAAGAACCTCAAAGAACTGGATCCCATGAGAGGCTTTAATGAAGCACCTCTCTGAAGGATTTTCCTGTACGAAGATTTTCTAGGGTCTGAGAAATGTGACTGCTTAGCCTCCACCTCAGTCAGAAACTTGGGCCCAAACTTTGAAACTTCAGGATTTGTTATCTTTCTTTTGTTTTTCCCCTCTCTACAATGGCCCTAAAGCTGCTGAAAGGATATGAGGAGATTGGTGGCATTTTGGTTGTGCTTAACTTCTTTCATAATTGTCTATATCCGTTGTAGAGAAGAGGTGAATAAATACAGTTTACCTCTCTAAGCAAAGTTACCGAGTGGTTAGAATTGAAATTTCTGTTTTCAGGAATGTTTTCCAGTAACAAACCACAATTTTAGTTACTAACACACTGGGAACCCTGAGGTGTTACAGCATTTTGAAAGCAGCGTACATTTGCACATAATAATGAGGAATTTAAGGAAAACATAAAAATAACATTTTTCTGGTCTCTTGAAATGCTTTGGTGATCAGTGCATTGCTTGTCTTTGTCTCAAACTCTTAACTTGTGTCAGTATGTTACAGTCATATGTTAAAATAATCCTTCCAATGCTTCTTACAGCTTTTGAGGATACACTTTTAAGACTTGAAACCCTTAAGATTTAAAACTATGTAAGAGTTAGCCAAGCCAGCCAAGGTAAGTCTGTAGATTGAATGTCCTAAGGAAGTGAAAGGAGTTGGAAGCTCCAGGGGGGTAATTGTTGCAGGTTTTGCTTTAGAATGGTAGAATTGTTTTGGTTGGAAAAGACCTTTAAGATCAAATCAAACCATAAACGCAGCACTGCCAAGCCCACCGCTAAACCATGTCCCTAAGCACTCTTTTAAATACCTCCAGGGATGGTGACTCCACCACTTCCCTGGGCAGACTGTTCCACTGCTTAACACCACTTTCAGTGAAGATTTTTTTCCTAATATCCAACCTAAACCTCCCCTGGTGCAACTTCAGGCCATTCTCTTTTGTCCTATCACTTGTTACTTGGGAGAACAGACTGACCTCCACCTCGGTATGACCTCCTTTCAGGTAGTTGTAGAGTGATAAGGTCTCCCCTGACCCTCCTTTTTCTCCAGGCTGAACAACCCTGGTTTCCTCAGCTCCTCCTCAGAAGAGACTCTTCACCAGCTTCCTTGCTCTTCTTTGGACATGCTCCAGAGCCTCAGTGTTTTTTTTCTTGTCGTGAGAGGCCCAAAACTGAGCCCAGAGTTTGAGGTACGGCATCACCCATGCCAAGTACAGGGGCATATTTACTTCTCTAGCGCTGCTGGCCATGCTATTTCTGATACGAGCCAGGATGCTGTTGGCCTTCTTGGCCACCTGGTCACACACTGGCTCATGTTCAGGCAGCTGTCGATCAACACCCCCAGGTCCTTTTCTGCCGGGCAGCTTTCCAGCCACTTGTCCCCAAGCCTGTAGCATTGCATGGGGTTGTTTTGACTCAAATGCAGGACCTGGCACTTGGCCTTGTTGAGCCTCATACAATTGGCTTTGGCCCATCAATCCAGCCTTTCCAGGTTCCTCTGAAGAGCCTTCCTACCTTTAAGCATATCTAGGTACCCAGCTTTTTATTGTCTGCAGACTTACTGAGGGTGCCCTCGATCCCCTCATCCAGATCATTGATAAAGATATTAAACAGAACAGGCCGCAGTACTGAGCCCTGGGGAACACCACTTGTGCCTGGCCACCAACTGGACTTAACTCCATTTGCCACTGCTCTTTGGGCCCAGTCATCCAGCCAGTTTTTCATTTAGCAAAGAGTATGCCTGTCCAAGCCATGGAACTACTCCAGATCTTTAAGTTTCTCATCCTAAATCTTTGCTTGCTTGACTCCCCCCATTAATTTGAAAGCAGTGACTGAATGAATCACCAAGTGGCTGGTGGTATCCCAGGGATTACTTCTCTTTGGTGACACTCCAGGTAGAATTTCAGGAAGCTATTGCATATTTCTCTTGTGATTTTCTTGCTGTGGGAGACTTGTTGCCAGACCACTTGACAGCCAGCTCTGACAAAAGCAGTTCATAGAGAAACCAGCAGCCTAGGCAACCTGAGCAATAGTCGCTGGCAGGCCTATTCTATTCTTCTCTTGCCCGGTCATTAATGCCTGCACTGTGTTTAGAGCTATACGCTGCGCTACCCCTTCGGAAAATGGAACCCTCTTTTCCCCTCCTGCTACTGCAAAAACTGCAGTATTTGACAATTGCATCCTCACACCCGCTATACTAGGAGCTGCTGGACAATCATAAATATTTCACCTTTGAGCAACTCTGACACATTTCATATTTTCCCCTGAATTTATTATCTGTAATTCATATTATTATTTTCTCACTTATCCTTTCATTTTTTTTTACTGGTACTTAAAATCAAATAGTAGAGTATATTTTTTTGTTAGAGCAGCCTAGGTTCCTTTTCCGCATTTCTTGAAAGGCTGACCTCAGCAAAGAAGAGTGAAGGATGTGATTTTTCTGTCTCTTAGAGCAGTCAGGAGCCCATGGAACAGGGAAGAGAACATTAATAAAAGGCAGGGGTGTACAAAATTCACAAGACCATAAAACACTAGTGAGGTTCAGTCAACACCTTTTTTGTTTTTCATTGTTTGAAAATATTTTAGAATTATATTTGTCACCATTCAGTCAAGTTTTATTTCGCAAATTCAGTGGCTTCTTTTAGTATCAAATAGAATTACAGTATCCATTCCAAATCCATACCTTTTATAAGTTTCATGTAATATTAGGTATTTGATTAAAACTCTGGCAGGCCAAGTATAGATTTCATTCAATATGCTTTGTTAATGACTACCCATAGACTCCTGGTGACCTAGTTCTGGAGCCAAGCTTTGTTTAGCTGTACAGCTCTCCAGGAGCCTGTTTTGGCTTTCCAAAATAGCAAGTCTTCTGTTCGTTATGCCTGTTCTTCCAATCTCCTGGGAATATTTATCTGTTTGCTTTGTAAATACTACGTACAACACACCACTGCAGCAATAGCATTAGGGACATTTGATTCACTTGGATCCAGATGACTCATGAGCTTCATTTTCATCTATCAGTGGATGGACTGCATCTGCTTAGCCAATATTTAAACTTTTCCTAGCTGTTGTTGGTGTGGAAAGGCTAATTTTATGCACTAAAAATAACTGGATGTGTGTGATGCTGAGCATCCACTGACAAATGTCAATGACCCAGGAAGCAGCTCTCTGAACAGTAGCGTGGGGAGCCCTCAGGAGTCTTCTGACAGAGCAGAGCCTTCTGCTCAGTAAAGCCCTTGGCTGCGCAGAGATGTGTTGCAGTGCTGCAAGCGTGTACGTGGCACTCTGTGTCAGAGCAGGACGAGCATCAGTGAAATGAGTGGTGTGGCTGTGTCTTTATCGTATGTAGAAAGTAACTTGGGAGAGTTCTGTTTGGTCTGTGGATCTTCTACCAAACTTAGTGTTGCTCATGTTTGAAGAACTGTGTAAATGCTGCCAGGGTTACCCCTAGGCCTTTGTTCATTGCTGGTTTTCTGCTAAATTGTTGTTTTGAGGGTGAGAGTGTTGTTAATGCAAAAGTTTTTCACTGCTACTGAGGCCACAGCTGTGGGCAAGAGTGGCTTTTCAGTTTAATATCTCTGCTGTCAGAAGACTGATCTTGAAGACACACCCAGAGGCCTGTAGGCTGTTATCATGAGGACTACTGCGTAGACTTCACAAACCTAGTGTTTAAGGTAAAGATGAGAAGATGGCAAAACGTTTTAGCAAGGGTTTTTCTAGATGAGTATCCAGCACCACAGTAATTGCTGTAGAATCTAGACAGCATGGTGAAGGGCTGTCTTCATTTTGAGAAGAGGGTGATCGTCAAAATGATCACTGATCATAGTTATTTTGGTATTTTGCTTCTGATAGCAGTTTTAACTATATAAAAAAGAGAAAGTATTGTGTTCTTGTTAAGAAACTTTGCTGTTCAGAGCTGTGGAAAGCATACTAAATTCCTCTGAATTAAACAACCCTCTACCCCCAAACTTTAACCCAAAATTAACCTTAAAGAAATTAATTATACATTCTAAGCGGGTTGAAGGGGTCAGCACATTGAGAACAATCTGGTATTGAAACATGGTTTTAAAAGAGCAAAAGTACAAACAATCTTAATTTCTGATTGATTTAGAAAGTGGAATCCAGGATGTCTATTTGGTTTTGTGATGCTGAGCTCCATGTTTTGGTCTTTTCACATTGCTGCTGGAGCATGACAAACATTTTTTAGTGGCATATAACCTAGGATAAGTCTTTAACTGTAATACCGGAGAGTTCCTCAGGAACTGCTTTTCTTACCTTTGCCATTCGTAACTCACAAAGCATCTTCAACAGGTTATGTTTTGATACTGAAGATGCATTGTGCTGTACAATACACAACTGTACTGTTAACGTCATCTTCTACAACTGTATGGTGGAGAACTACAACCACGAAGCAATAGATGCCTGAATAGAAAAACATGCAATCAGTAATATGTACTTGATCTATTTAGCTTTAGGACAGCTGACTCTGCGGAATATTTGGATAATGGTGAGCAACCCCCTTTGTCCTGCGCTGTAGACTGTTATTTAAATGGAATTTTAAAATAGGGCTAGTACTGACATGACAAAAAAGAACAAATACCTGTTTCTGAAGAGCCTTTGGGTTTGTATTATTTCCTTGAATATATTCAGCTGTGGAGATCGTTTTTGGTTCGAGGGCTGCTCACATCAGCGTCCTGTAGTGTTGTGTATTTTTTCTGATTTGTTGATTTGAGTCAAGGTGTTTCAAGTGAAACTGCACAAATGAGGGCAGAACTGAGGAGAGATCTCTGACTGTGGGGACATACTCAAATTCCATATTAAGCAGAATATTGCTTGGCAGTAAGGTTTTTTTGAGCCAAAAAAGGGTAAAGAAAAATTTGCTTAATACATTCATATATACACAAACATAAGGGCACTCTAGTTCATGCAGATGATAAATACTATAAAAAATCCTCATATGGGTAAAGCTGTTCTTTCCAGAACCAGTCATTTTGCTGATAAATTTAGTTGTGTGTGGAGCTAAATGGTAAACAAACTTCATTAATGGATCTGACCATTAACTACTGAGAACTGCAGCTTAAAGTCATACTGATATCTGCAGTTCTCATCCTGCTGAGCTTAAGTATATCTCGTGTGGATATAACTGTCTAGTGGCATTACGGGAGCTTGTAGAGAAGCTTTGCAGTAGCTTGTATGTAAAATTCATAAAAACATCCCAAGGCATAATTCTTCTCATCTTCCTGCGAGGCCACAGTAGAATTGATTTCTCACTGATAACGGTGATGTATAAAGGCATTTTTATCACTAGAGGATGGAGTTCATGGAATTTAAGACATTCATCTGTCTTCTTTTTACATCTGTCAAAATTGTAAATATACTAGAGTAGTAACATAAGGATTCTCAATCCTCAGACTCTCTTCATCTGTGACCAAAAGGGTATTGTTTGATTTCACCAGAAGTCAGTGTCTTTGGCTTGGACTGCAGAACAGAGGACTGGAACATTGAAGGCATCAAGTGGCCCAGGAGAGGATAGTAAATGCTAGCTAGACTGTATTGCAACTGGTCCTTTATTTCATAGTGAGAATTTTATATTAGGAAAAACTTGAAAGGAAAGGTTTAAAATAAAATACTAAAGAGATTTCTGTGTATCTATAGAGTGTCTCACTGAACATCTATGGAAGAAGTATAAAGTAGCTTCTATCCTACAGAAGTAGTACCTTGATAAAATCTACATGTAGTACTGTATGTTTGGCCTCCTGAATAACTGCATTCCTGCTGCTTACATGCCTTTAATATGGTGTGTAAATTAAGTCAACTTTAGTTTTCCTTTTACCCTGACAAAGATCATGGAAGAACTTCTCCAGTCTGGACTGGAGGTTTGTTGCATTAACACAAAGGCACAACTGGTCACAGTAATCCCCTCTACCCTGCAGAGCTCCTAACAGGATTGAACAGCATGGCTTGCACTCTTTTTATCCTATTTTTTGACAAGCTTGTCATCCTTGGCAAGAAGTCTGTGACAAATGTGTACTTTGCTTAAAGTACTCTAACAGGCTCTTCTTGCAATAAAAATGGCATTTCAGACTGAAAATATAGCCTTAGTAGTTGTGTTGTTTGAGAAAACGGAGTCTTGCATGGGCTGCCTGGAGCTCTAGAATCCATCTTTGCGTGTGCATATGATGTTTATGTGATGTGCCGTTTATCTGGGAATATGCACTTCTTTGGGGAAGTAAGTGTTTGGTCTCACTGATTCTAGTTACTGCATGAAGTTACTTCTGATTTTCGTAAACTCAGTTTAAATCAGACTCAGGAGTAGCACGCATAGGTAACATGAAATGCCACAGAAGGCCAGATGCTCAACAGCGGGGTAATGACACTGACCCTTCTGAGCGCAATGAAATAATTCCAATTTATGCAACTTAGGTATTGAGCTCTAAACTATGTTTATAGTGAAGTACACAGTTACTCTCACACACGAGTACAAGTAACCTCCAGACATCATCCGAACCATTGTTTTAATGAGTATCCCAGGCTGCTTGTATGCTTACTGTCTTTGTTTTTCTCTCTTCTCAGTGTTGGAGCACTCGTGGGCCTGTCGATAGCAGCAGTGGTGCTCTTTGCTTTTATCATCACTGTGTGTGTTCTCTGTTATTTGTTTATCAGCACAAAGCCACGCAACAAACTGGATACTGGATTAAGCTTACAGATGGCAGGTAAGTTGACACACATTATCTCCTGCAGAGAAAAAGCCTTTTTCCGTCTTAAATGTATGTGGAGGAATCCCACAGCATCTTTTTTTTTTTTTTTTCTGGTGGGAGTCTCAAGATGTAGTCAAGTTATCTTGCACTTTTACCTTCTGAATGAAATCTGTAGCAAACTCAAATGGAAAAAAGATTAACACAAGCTCAGTATATTTATTTACTAGGAAGAGTATAAAACTTTGCAATACTGAGTAAGGGTGCAACAACTAAGTCCCTTTATTAGGAAGAGTCAAGTCAAATTCTTTTTTTTTTTTTTTTAAACTACTTTTTAGACTGTTTCCATGCCTGCATGGCAATAAATGACCAATATGTTGCTGTAATTATAGCCTGTAATATGGCAGTAAACCCCTTCCTGAGTGTCCAGTTAACACGGTCCACTTCGTACCAAACTTCCTATGTCTTGTCTTGTTCTCCGGAGAATGTAGGCTTTGTTCTAAAAGTGTTTTATAGAGCCGTCAGGAAATGCAAAGCCTCCTTTTGGAGCCACAGAAGATGAGCAAGCTGCTGAAGTGAAAGTCACACATTTAGCAAACTGCTACTAATCTGTAAATTGAAAACTTCACGCCTGTCCTGGAGAGAGAGGGTGAAAATAAGACCTGCTACCAAGAACAGCCTAAATAAACTCTTGGGTGGGATGAACAAAATGCCCAGTGATCTTTTACAAGATGGTTGTGTTATAAATATAAACTGGCATTATGCTTTTGAATGTGTTGCTGTTTAACTTCTTCCCTTGGGTTTTCCTGCTGTGGCATCAGCTCTTAATCCATTGCCAGGACAGCAGTGCAGGTTTTCTCATGCTTTGTATTTTTGTGCCAGACATGTTTGGCATATGGGGAGGTTGGGAGACAGGTGCTATTGCACCTCTGCTGCAAGGGTATTCCATCTTTCTCTACAGACTTGAATCCTGCTGCAAAACCACATCCTACTTTGGCGTTAGGGATTGTTCCTCTCTTCCTTTCATGAGGTGAACAGCATCACAAGATCCCCCACTGATGACCCAGCATTCACGTAGGCATCCTGTCTGTTATGGTTCCAGGTGTGATGACTCCAGCAAGCCGAGAGAGCTTTGTCTTTTCCTACCCATCTCCTGTGTATTTTGAGCTTTATTCAGACTGCATTGCTTTGTACTTAAACACTGTTTTGACTTTGCTGTTAGTGTTTTTCACTCTTATTGTTCTGCTTCTTTGGCTGCTCTGAATGACAATTATTTCACATCCAAATTCTGATAGCTTTAGCTTTTGACGAGGTGAGTTGCCAGAAATTGAAAGCCAGAAGCTTTGCTGAGGCGGAAAGAATTTTTGAAAATATTGAAGGATTTCATTGACAAGCCTGAGTGCTTATCTTCATCATACTTGGGTTGCTTTTGCGTGGAAGTCATGCAAGGTCTGAGTATCTTACGAGATGACTGGTTAGCTGCTCGCTGGCCTGGGGAACAATAAAAGCAGCCTTTCTCTCAGTTCTTCTGTGATTTGAGCATCATCATATATAGACAATAAAAATGGATTAGAAAACAATTAGTTTTTAGAAGCTTCAGAAAATTTTAGGCCTAAGGAAGATGAGTTTTAACTGAGAACTCAGTTCAGCCCTGCTTTGTCTGAATTGGCATAATCTTGCCTTTAGATGAAGGTTGTGTCACACATCAGGTGTTGTGCAGCATCTACCCCTGGAGCATTCAGAGAGCACTCATTTATGAAAGCAATATTTTTTTATTTTATTCAATTTCACCCATAATATATCAGCTCAGTTGGAGTTTTGTATTTCATTAAACATACAATTGATTATTGTACGCCTTTCCTCCCTCGTGTAATAGTGAAAAATTGGTCATTGTTCTGTGGGCTCCTCCAAGATCTCTGAAATAATAGAAGTGGAGTTGTTGAGTTTTTACAGAAATAATTTCAAGATCGACCATGACTTTAACAATAAACTGGATGGACAGCCTTTGTTAAAGTTTCTGATTCTGTAAAAGGCAGATCAGCTGGAATTTGCCTCTATTTGACCAAATGCTCTTCAATAGCATCAACACAGATATTATATATGGGGTTTCTGTGTTACTAGCCCTAGCAAAATTAGCATTTTAATCTGAGAACTGAATTTCAGGAAAAAATTAACTCTGTCACTGGCATAGACCAGGAGTAACTACTTAAATGTTAATAAAGTTATATTCATTTCTATTTGTAGTATCATAGTGTAGGGTGCAGAATAGATCCCTTATATGCGAGACGGTGTGTACAGGCAAACCAGAAGATTCCATATTTTAAGGAGTTTTCAGTCTAGTTTCTTATCAGATCTAGTATTTCTCAATAAAAAGCAGCAATGTACTTTATTTACGTCTTTCAGTGAAATCCTCTCCTTTTACAGGCAAAATCTCGGTTCTTCATACATTGCTTTCTTACTGTTTGCACTCTGCCTCAGAATGCGAGGTTTGCATAGGATTTGGTTTGTGGGTTAATGGTCTGCATTACTGAAGTGTCAAATACTTCGCAGTTTTATCCTCTTATTTGTCCTCACAGCTACTTTTCAAAAGTAGGGAGGTGCTATTAGCCCCATCTCACAAGGAGACAGAACTTCAAAGAAGTTGTCGTATTTTTAATGCCTTGTGTGTCAGTCTAGACTGGGGGTCCTCAAACTATGGCCTGCAGGCTGGATACGGCATTCTTTTTCCTGTTTTTTGTGCACTACTACAAATGAAATATGTGCAGTGTGCATAGGAATTCGTTCATTTTTTTCCAAACTATAGTCCAGCCCCCAACAGTGTCTGAGGGACAGTGAGGGACAGTTTGAGGACCCCTGGTCTAGATGTTAATGTCCAGTGGAATTTTGAAAAGACATCGCTAACCAGAAGACCTTTATCCTTTTGCTTATGATACCTCTAAAACCACAGCACTAAGACCAGCTTGACACAGGAATTCTGTGGTACAGAGGATTGAGCCATGCTTTTTGAATATTTAAATCACTGGAGCATTATTTTTCTTAGCATAGTGAACTTGCTAAGAGTGGTTATCTCTGCTGGCCCCTTAGTTTTTGGGGAGTTTTGCCATCAGAGGTAAAAATATAAAGACTCTCCATGTTGGTGACCCAAACTGTTTGTGAACAGCTTTTGAGTTGCCCCTGTACTTCTGCCAGCATTAATCCAGGAAGACCTTTGAGGTGGCGTGACCTATGCCACTGCAAAGTGAGAATAGCAGATTACATTTTGTGATGGTAACGAACATTTTCCTTTAAAAGTTAGCACTGGAAAACCTGTGTAATGCATCCAGAGTTAAACAGCAAAGACCTTTGGGTTGGAGTGTGGTAAGAACTGTGGCCTTGTAAATTACTCATAAGTGCTGAGGAAAAATGTGCTTTAATAGAAGAAATTAGTTCCTTGTTCTTACAAAGCAGTGACATCATAGTAGCAAAAGTTCATGGTTTCATTTCATAATGAGGAAAAACTCAGCTTGAAAAATAGCCAGATTACCTTCCTGTCTCTATTTCTCTCCTTAATGAAAGACCCCTTGTGGGGCTCTAATCAAATATATAAAACGTTCAGATATTTTTATGAAAAAGCACCAGACTCTCACACTTTTCTCCTCCCTAGCTCAGTAGAATTATCTGACTCTGTTGGTTCTGAAACCAGATAGCTGCTCTCTGAATTCAGAGACACTGCTTGGTTTTTGGAGTATACATTGATACCTTTGCTTTATAAGTTTGTCAGTAATTTCCACTATATGGTCTTTCTGCAGCTGGCCTTAAATTTTCCCCAGTTAGGCTACTTTTCTCTTTGCCAGCCATCTGTCTCGGATATGTATATGGGAAAAATCAGCCAAATGGGTTCAGCTATTTAAAAAAACCAAAAACCACAACACTAGATTTTTTTTCTTTAGGAAATGAAATTTCTTATTTTGGAGCTGTGAATTCAAATGTAGTGGAAGGGTAGCATTAGCTCAAAGCTACATCCCTAGGAAAGATTAAATTTAGAAATGTTTAAATTGGAGTCCATAGTTTTTAAATTTCCTGAACTTTCTTGCAGCAGTGAGATTTTTGCAGCTCATTAAGAGTCAGATTTTTTTACTGTAAAGACGCCCATAGATGCTGTAAGCTGGTTTAGATATGAAATCTAGACAAGCTTCAATACCATGGTGCCTTCCTCTATAACTGATTAGAATTTTATTTTTTTTTTACTTTTGAGGTTTGGTTTTATTTGATCGCAGCTGAAATAGCGCCCTGAAAAGACTTGGTTTCATCTAAGATCTTGGCTTAAATATTATTGTGCAGATTTTTTGTAATGCCAAACTATCAAATCCCATTTTTATATTTTGAAACCAAAATGCAGGTTTTTTTAATTTGAACAAAGAAAATGCAACTTTCAAAACACTCCAAAACCAAATAATTCCTTTGCCCAATTTGCTGTGTTTTAGGTTTTTGAAATGAAAATATTAGAATTCTCAACTTTTCATCCCTGTTGGATACAGGGAACCTTTTTAAATTCCTTCCTCACACAATTCCTTGGACAGAACTGCTTCGTCTGCAACTAAACTATTACTTCCTTGTCTGCACTAAATGTGGAGAGTCCAGCTCTTCAGCTCCAAGCAGGTGTCTGTATCAGTTACCTGATGGAATTTTAATGAACTATTATTTATTTTAACCTATGAAGCTGTGCTCTGAAAAGCAATATTCAAATGCTACTAAGCTTCAAAACCAAACACTCAGAAGATGGGAGCTTCCAGAACTTAAGATTTTCTGGCTGACTGGTGAAATTCCTCACAAAAAATTGCCTTATTTGCTTCTGTCATCCCTTTAATCTTTCTGAAAAACAAGGGTGACACTTCTTTCATGCAAAGTACTGTTGTGAGCCTCCCATCACACCGTGCTTTGTGATCCCTGGATGGAAGGTGCAGTGAAGTCAATAGTGACTGGTCATGTTTGGAGAAGGATGCAAGTTTAAGATTGCTGAGCTGTATTCTTGAATATGGGAAAGTTTTCTGACATTTCTTTTCGGACACTCTGGGGAAGATTCCAGGAACTGTTTTTTCTAATGCAGTGGGCACGTCTGCTTGGAACTAAAGGAACTTTTATTTTACAGACAGTGAGACCAGAGGGAGCTCGGTATGTTAAAAACCAGAGGCACTGGATGGATTCTACCAACACTGTAATGAAAATAGGTACAGTGAGAACATTTGTTTTCATCTTAGTCCGTTGTATTTATATACCCTCTGCCATGTTTTATATGTGGTGATGTAGATGCGTTAGGCATTTTTCAAAATGCCATGATTCTTTATGTGGGTTTTTAGCTTTCTGAAAAGCACTAGAAAACCCTCTGATTCACTTACCCTGATGCTGTCCTTGCACAGGGAGGTATCTGCAGAGACTTGACCGGAGTCCTTCCACAGAAAAATCTCTTCTTAATTTACTTCTTTGTGAATACTCCATCGTGGTTGTGTGCCCGAGATTACATTCCCCTTATGCTGTCTTTGTCCTTTCCCTGATGTCTTCCAGGGTGCACCAGAGCTTGCTAAGGAGGTAGATATTGTAACTTATCATTCAACAGAAATTCTTCAGCGATGAACTGCTAGAAAGGCTCCTGTGTGTCAAAGGATAAGAGCAGTGAAGTATCTGTTGGGTAGTTTAGTCATACTCTGCTTCTTGGGGATGCTGAGTCAAGTCTGAGAGAGAACTGAAGAGGGTTATCTTGCAAAAAAAGAGGTTTCACTTGATTTCATTTATGCTGAAGTCATGTTTAAAGGTCAAACTGCCTATGGCACAGACCACGAAAATACTGTTTAAAATGTACACCAGTACAGATGAATTGTACTTAAGAGGAATTTATGAATAATGCAAAAGACTCCAGATGGCGTGGAACATGCATTTTACTTTCTGCAGGGGGTAAAGCTCGTGGCTGAACAGCCACAGAATGTGAGAATAGCCGTAGACCAACAGTGTCTGTCTCAGGAAAAAAAAAAGTGGGCCTGTTTCCTCTTAAATGAGCAGGAAAGTAAATGTGTCAAGATTTCCCTGCTTCGTGTATTTTCTCTTCTACCCTTAAAAAGCCACCCTGTGCATGGTTAAGTGCAAATGCATCTTTCTCAGCACTCTTTATTATCAGCATAACGGGTTGGTTTGAGCTTCTTGTCCTCATGAAAATACTTCAGTGTAACAAAACTCATTTTGAAACTCTTAGCCACCTCCACATTTTTTTTTTTTTTCTGCTGTTGCAAATGAAATGGCTTGTGGGAGAAAAATGCCATGGGAAGACTAAAAAGGATCCTCTCAGTCAGAAAGCCGTCTGTAGTGAGAAAATCCAAAAATGTCTGAGGCAGGCGCTAAGGACTGAGATGAGACCTCACTTCAAGTCTGTGAATATGGCATTGCTTTCTGAAGGCCATGAACCTTTCATTTCCTCCTGTTTGTTTGCCTACTTTCCACCATGTTATGGACACTAATGTTCATGGAGTGCCCTGAAGTGCAGCCTGCTGACCGCTATCACTTACAGGAAGAGAACTGAAAGCCCAGCTGTGAAGGACTTTTGTAGGGTATGAGCGCATGCATTATATAAAGACCAAAAAATTTAGAAGCTTTTTCTGAGGGTGAATTATCCAGTCTTTTTTGTTGGCAAAATCGGGCTGGTATTACCATGAAGACTCAAAATAATTGAGACCTCTTTTTGGACTAAAACCAGGAAAGCAGCTAAAATGATGGAGCAGCTGAGAACTTTCTGTGAAAATGAAAAAGGAGGCAAGGATCTCTTCTGAACTTCAACAGATAATCTGGTTAAGTGTTGGCAGAAATTCCAGGTCTCTAATTGTTTTGTTTTGTTTTTTTCCCCTTCTGCTTTTTATGTGGTCTGCTTGTTACAGATTTCATGCTGTCACCTGTCATGGGCAGCCACTTCAAAGTGCAGTGATGAGCTGGAGAATCCATCAGTGGCTGCAAACCTTCCAGTGCTGTGAGAAAGCTACATGTGGCAATTAGATTTGATTTAGCATGCATACTTACTCTCCCAGATTCACTGGGTTTTAATTGGGAACAGGACCCCCTACACTCTTGTGACTGATGTAATTCAGCATACAATTCAAGCTTGTTTGCACGTTTTTTTCCAGCAAAAGGGCAAACAACTCTTAGCTTTAAAAAGGGAAAGGAGAGGATCGGGGCAGCTGGAGGCATCACATCTAACTTGGAGTGATAATCA
This sequence comes from Eurystomus gularis, assembly GCA_013400335.1. Classification (NCBI taxonomy): domain Eukaryota; kingdom Metazoa; phylum Chordata; class Aves; order Coraciiformes; family Coraciidae; genus Eurystomus; species Eurystomus gularis. The sequence goes on from VZZY01009380.1 coordinate 197,827, forward strand.
TTAAAGAATCAAGTTACACACCAAAAAAATCTGACACATTTCATGAAGACAAATCATGACAAACCAGTCTAATTTCTCTTTGTCAAGGTAATTTTACCTGTCAGATAAGTGGGAACAAGTGGCTATGACTACAGGTCTGTAATAAAAGGCAGTCAAAGAGACGTTTTCAGTGGCTCATTCTCAAACACGTTTTTGGAGGGAAGGACGTCTCGGTACTCTATCCCAGTTGAGTCCTTAGCTGCTTCCCATAGGACATGCCTTCCAGCTGTTTCACCAGCTTTGTTGCCCTCCCCTGCATGCATTCGAGTACCTTAACATCCTTCTTAAATTGTGGGGCCCAGAACTGCACACAGTACTTAAGGTGAGGGTGCACCAAGGCTAAATACAGCGGGATAATCCCCTCCTTTGACCGGCTGGTTATACTGCTTAACACACCCCAGGATGTGATTTGCCCTCTTGGCTGCCAGGGCGCACTGCTGGCTGCTGTCAAGCCTGCTGTCAACCAGATGGCAATACTGGGGGGGAGTACAAATCTGAATTAATATGTATGTCTCATACGTTTTCACTGAAGTTGGTCAGGAATGTGTAACTATCCTTGGAGCCCTAAGCAGAATAAAATCTGGAATCTACAAAAAGTATTACTGGTAACTTAAATGCCACCCTTCTCAACGAACTAGTCTTGAAGTGATGTTCTTTGCTGGTTAGGATGCACTTTGCTGCTAGTTGCCATCTGCCTTGAAATCCAAGATTTCACACTCCAGAACTGTCAGTAGTTGAATCAGCTGAGATTTTGCTGGCCAGGTTTCAGTGCATGTCCATTGCTTTTTGCCTGTCCAGACAGATGTCTGCTTCTAACCCCACCTGTACCAACAGCTGTTGTGCTTCACCTCAGAAGCAATCCCATTTTAATGAGCAGTAATTTTTTTGTATAGCAATTCTTTGAGTGTAGTCTTGAATGTTTTTTGGTATCTTACAAGATTAAAGGCACGCATTGTAAGTAGGTCTTATAATAAAAAAAAATATATGATTTAATGTCGATATTAGTTGTGCATTTTCCAAGAGGCATAGAAATGTTAGATGAATGACTCTGTCTTTATCTGCTAAGCCTTTGTGGTTTTAACACCATTGTGCCTTGAGCCTTTATCACGTGCAAGGTGAAATCCTCACTTGCAAGGCAGAGGAGCAACAGCCAATCTGCCCATCCACGTACATCCTCAGAGGAGGCATTTAGTGTTTCATAGCTGTAGTGATGCCCTTCAAAGGTGTAATTCTTCACATCATAAAGGTTAGGACTCTAATGAGATCCTTGGAAAGAAGTGATCCCAGTGAAACGCATTGAGCTGTGTGGTTTGTTCTGCATTTGTTTGTAGGATTTCCTTATCAACTCTGCTGTGCAGCAGAGGAAAAAAATCTTCCCCTGCTCAGTCTAATTCTTAACTGTGGTTGGTATTTTGCAGATACAAGGCTGCATCCTCCACAAGGCCCCCACTGAAACAAGCTGTTGACAGAGCCAAGAGGTTTCAAGATATTTCCTGAGCCACAAGGATGAATTGCAACTGTGAGCCACAAGAACCTGACTCACTCTTCCAGAGGTGTTTCCTGGCTGTTAGAACCACTGTTGATAACCAGAGGCCAATCTGAAGCCCTGCCAGGATGTGTTTGTGTATGGTTACTGTACTGAGAAGTAGTATGTTTTGATTTGCACATGTCAACTACTGCTGCTAGTCATTTCCATGCAAATTGTTGTCTTTGCCCTGTGCAATTCCAATGAGATAACACAGTTGTCAAGCAGAGCAGAATTTGGCACGCCGTGTTTACAAAGCTTTATTTTAAGCTTTCCCTGTGTGTCATCTTAATGCGGTGTCTTCACATCACAAATATGGTCGTCTTTAGCCAAATGTGATTGTTCAGTGCAAAACCTGTCAATGCCTTACCTCAATAAAATCTGGCATTTGTTTCTGTTGTATTTTGCTTAACTTATCATTTTTCACTCACGTTTGTTTCATCAGATTCTCGTGGATCTTAAAATTATTTTGATGGGAGAACTTTCTGATGAAGTTAGTAAAAAATTAATTTTTGTAGGGAAGTTTTGATTTCAGTAGCTGTTTTCATAGGAGCCAGTAAACACTGAAATGAATTGAAATAAACTTCCACAAATGTTTTGCAGGTTCTGCATCAAAATAGGCTGGAATATTTATTTTGTAGCAAAATGTAAAAAATTTTCCAGTAGTGTTCCAGTTTGGAGCACTAATTTCTGAAGTGTTGAACTTCCTTCAAGTAATCAAAGAGCTCTACTTACACATTTTATTTCCCCAGAAATCTTAGGAACAACCAACATGGTCTCAACTGTCATATTTGAGCTTTCAAGCTTTCAGCCTCCAAATTGTGAACATTAATGATAAGGATTTTTTATCTTGTGATGTTTTTTTAAGATCAATAATCACAAGAATTGCCGAAATATTTAACCATGCTGTTTATGTGGAGGCAGTAGATCAATTATACCTTCCATTTGCAGGTGAAGCCTAAAGTATTTACCTACCATGTCGGTGTTGTTTCTGGTTATGCTTCAACTCCTTAAGACCAGGCCCTTGTCTGCTTTTTGGGAGTGATGTCTTTGTGCATGATAGTGCTTGGAATTGAGAATGATCTGGTATTGTACATCAACAAACTCCAGGTGTTTCCATTTGAAGGTATTTGTCACATTACTTGTTTGAAATAATGCACTTGTGCCTCCAAAAGAAAGAGGGAATGTGGTATATGTTCTTCCTAGAACTCTTTGCATATACTATTTCACTGAACTGGCATTTGCTGCTGTGGACTTTTACAAAATTAAAACCACACTGGAGGCACAAAGAAAATATTTTTTTATAACAGTAGAATATTAATCTGATCTTCCAGCCTCATAACTTTTGATTTGGACTGCCAAACAGCAAAAGGGAAAAAGATTTATTATTTTTGCCATCTCATTTCCTTTGAGGATCCCAGCTCTCCGATACATATTTTGGAAGCGTGTGCTTCATTTTAAACCACTGATAAAAGTCTTACAGAACATGAATAAAAGAGAATTTAAGTTATTTCACGTTCATACAGACTTGAACCAGCACTTGGATAGATTTAAAATTTTAAAGCATTGAAGGTATTTTAAAGTAATAAAAGATACTCTATTCTGTTTTCAATGTTGCAGATCAAAAGAGCTTGTTTTTTGTCTCTTGGCAATTTTGAAATGTTTGATTCCTCAGGTAAGGAGGTTATTTTTCACTTGGATATTGGGCGCTTTCTTCACTTTGAGTATCTTAAGATACCAAAATAGCAAGTAAACCGGAATGCAAAAAAATGCTTCCAGTTCTTTGCCTAGGTCCAATGCCTGTTTATGTTTTCTGGTCATGTGTTAGGAAAATCTATTTCTTTGCCCTTTTAGCTAGCTATTTTGTAATTGGGGGTTTCTAAATGTCACCAAAAAGTACCTCCCATGCTAGTTTGAGTAGGGAGTTCACTACACTGCCCATAACAGCTTTCAAATGTAAGGTGTGGTCACAAGGAGCCTGGCTCCCTGTGCTTAATAGACATAATAAGGCTTAATGTGCTTGTTAGGCATAGGCCTAATTTTTGCCCAGGGAACATTTTAAGCTTAAGTTGTTTAAATGACCATAGCAAAGCAAACTCAGGGCTGTTCTACTTCTGTCAGCCATACAGAAGCTAAGGACTCACAGGAGTTGCACTGAGCCTTTTCTATTGTTTTTCAAATTTGAGAGGTTTGTCTAATCATGAGGACAAAATGAAAATGGGAGAAGCAATGTGTAACAGTATGCGATAGGCCTCACCGGCTGAGCGATACAGAAAGTGTGCTTTGTCTCTCTACATTTACAGACACCAGCAGAGCAGCGTAAGCAGCAGCCCCTGGCTGATTTCATGTGGGACCTGTCTGCCTGGGTCCCGCTGCTAGCTCTGGGACTGGCTCATGTGGAGCCACACTAGCCAAAGTGGCAGCTCCCTCCAAAGTGAACTACCTTTCTCATCCCTCTCATCCTTTATGTATTTCAGTATTAACAGCTGGTTATTCATTTGTAATCTTTAACCTGACTTGGGGTCTAAGAAAAAAATACCTAATCAATGGTTCCACAATCCCAGTCATTACTTTCATAATTAATCACCTTATTCCTGAAAGCTTTGACCTTTGCAATTTCTAAATTATGGTAGAATGACCATTTTACTGAGTGAAAACAACATCTATTTTAATTGTTTTCCTAACATGACAAATGCTAGAGATCTTCAAGACTGTTCCATCCTCCGAGTTTTGGAAAACATGAGGCAGGAAAAGCGTAAAGATTCAGCTGCGTCCTAGGAATACAAATGAGAAGCTTTGAAGTTTTCATCTGTTAGCCTGAAGCACACAGATAGCCCGTCTCTTAATTTGAGGTAAGGAATTTAGAATTTTGTCAAATAGATTTAGAAGTGATTATAGCTATAAAGTCAGAGGAGTGGTCAATTAGTAGGTGTCTATGGAAGATCTACTTTTTTTCTTAGCTACTTGTTTAGAATTTAGGAAGTTAAAAAATATAAATAGCTTTTGTTTTTCAATAGATATTGAATAGTTTGATAAAGATCCATTAATATATTACATTAAAAGCAGGGGATAAGAGAATTCTGCCATGGACAAGTTTTTGGAGCATCGCTTCCTAGCCATAGGAAGCTATTTCTGGTTCAAAAAAGAGATCTCTGCTATGCTGAGAAATTTAAAACATTGACAACCCTTTTCTGTCATTCTGTTCTTCCTTAGTGACCATGAGAGTGTGGTCTACAGGTAGAGGTAATTGATTTTTTTATATATATGTGTGTGCATATCTATAGAGCACATTGGTGTAGCATGCCTTTGTGTGGGAAGAATCTATCCAGATATCTCTGAACCTGTTAAGTCTCTGGCCAATATACTAGCATTTAGATTTTAGCTATGTTATACGCTTGCTACTTAAAAACATCTTTTTAGTCTTCTCCATTATTCCTATGCTTTTTCCAGTCCCCATCCTTCAGAAAAAAACTGTTGAAGGTCCTTGCTTTATGTATAGAAGAGGGCATTTTGATGACAACAGCAACGCAAAGTGTTGAAATTGATTAGTGGAAACAGCCCAAGTACAAAGAGCTGCGTATAAGCACTTCTTTTTGCATCTGATGTTTCAGAATACTCTAGCTGAGGAGTTTCTTACGAATCCACAGCCTCCCTTTTGCCCTTGTTTAAAAGAAGCTGGTGGCAATAGGGTGTTAAGGACCATGATTTTTTTCTGCTTCATCAACTGTGCTGTGCATTACACCAGCTGGGTGAAGCAGTGTCATCTAGAGGTGACTATACATTCTCAATTCTCATGTTTACTATGATAGTCTGGATTCCACAGGTAACACCTTGCAATGATGTGGTCCATTGCCATTACATCTCCCTCTTCTTTCACACTGTGTGTAGCAGATGGAAACCCTTCAGATGTTCATGTAGGGTCAAGAGAGTACCAAAATGGCTCTGCAGATGGCTTAGCTATGGGACTGGACTCTGGGAAACAAAAAAAACCTTGTGGAAACCAAGCCTGAGGTCAGAACTGTGCCTGTCCAGAGTTGTGACTTACTCCAGGGAGAAGAGTGAGATATTCCTGTTGTTCCTTATGAATGACTACCTGGTTCTGCAAACAAATGTAAGTATGATTCCCGTAATGAATGTCCTGCAAAATTGAATCAGTATTTTTTCCTAAATGCATCAACCACAGAAATTTCAGTAAATTGAGTCTGCTCTTTTTACAATGCTGAATCAAAATGTCAAACCAGCACAACTCAATTATAGTAGAGGAAATAAAGCAACATGCTGAATACCAGCAAGTTATTTGCGAAATACTTCAAATCCCCAACACCATAACTACCTGTGGGAAATGAGAATAGACAAGAGCATAGATTCAGCTGTGGGAAAATTGACTCAGAGCAACTTGTTTGCAAAGTTTCAAAATTTGATTTTTTCATCCCATCTGAGCTTTATAGACTGGTTGTACCCTTCTGTCTGTTACTGGTTTTGCTAAAGAGATTTTTTAGGTGCAAAGAAGTGAGAGGAGGAAAAGGAAGAATCAGAATTTGTGCATTTATATTTTTAAAAAGGTAAAGGAACTTGTTAATTTGTTTTGCATTTTGAAATTCTTAAAAAAGATCAGTCACCTCAAAATCTTTTCTGCAGAGAAGATAATATTGCAGCTGAATCATTTTTCTTTGCAGTTTTAAGCATAGATAAGTATCTTATTCCTTATTTTAATGATGTTAAGAGATAAGATGCAGTGACTTTAATGTTGCATGAGATTATATCTGAGTGCTTCATATTGAATGAAAAGCCAGATATTTCCAGTAAAATAAATACCTTTATTTATGATGAAGGCAACAAATACAGAATCTCCCTACAATTAATGGAAAACATTAAGTGACTCCAAGAAATACATTTGGAATTCATGCAATACCTTGTTTTTTAAAAGTAATAACAGTTTGAGCTACAGTTGGGAAATCAATTACTGAAGTTATTTGCTCTAATGGCTACATGTACAAATCACCTCTGAGTAATATGGCTCTTCTAAAAGGCAAGTTATTAGACCCTGTAATTTGTGAATATTTCCTATTTTTTATTTTCTCCATTGCCATGGGAAGGCAGGAGCTGGGAAAGTAAAGGTCGTGAGTCTATTTAAACCTTTGGAAGAGCTGGGTGAAGTGCTACATGTGTCCTACAGATCCTTTTCTGCACCTGAGGGTGAACATACTGAGCCTGAGCACAAGCTAGTGGTGAAGCTGGTACAACAATACTGTGGTAGGACTGTGATTTTAGAGATAGATAGATAGATAGATAAATAGATAGATAGATAGACATACTATCATGATGTATCTATATCAGTACGAATCTCATGCTCCATTTGGGGCTGTTGATGTGGTTTGCCTTGATCTTGCTGTGCCTTGGCTTTCATTCTTTCCTCTTCTCTCCCCAGGGCTATAATGGTGCCCCATATGGCACCTCCACTCCAGTGGAAGATGGGCTGAAGGCAAACAGCACTTTCCTTCTCTTCCCCACACATCCTTCTCTCTTCTCAGCAGAGCAGAATTGGCTGCGTCATCGGCAGTTGTTGGGTCCCGGGAGAGAGGTGTGCTCAGAAAGGGACTCCCTCCTGTATGCTAAAAAGTAGCTCTGCAAGACAGAGGAGGTCACAGCAAGTGCATTGTCTCCTCATGAAAGGCTTTAGGGTTTATCATGGGTGATTCCAGTCCTCCAGTGGGATTAACTAGGAAGAAAGAAGCAAACTAAGAAAGAAACCTACAGTCCTCTGAATTTCTACTCGCCTTCTCTTCAAAATCTGTGATAGTGCTGCAGTTTGTAAGATACAGTCTCTAATGTGTTAAGTGACCTTGCTTCTCATTGATTAGATGGAGACTTGAGAGCACTCAGCCCTTTCCAGGATGGAGATCTAAAGAGTAGTCAGCAAGAATCAGCATGCTGCCTCCTGCTTAGCATTGCCTGTATTGAAGCTGTGTTCCTACTGAGAAAATGTGGAGGTAAATGCACCTAAGCCAACACATTAGGAGTGTTCATTTTGTGTTAGAGACAAAAATGGTACACACAAATTGCATTTGTTGCCTCATTTCTTTCCAAGTAAGAAATCTGAGAGCTCAATCAGAGAATGTGAAAACTTCATTTCTAAAAATCCCCACCATATTTAATTCTGACATGTAATTTACTTTATCTGATGCAGAGTTAATTACTCATAATGCAGATCAAAGCGTGTCTGTCCCTTTCAATAGCAGCAAACCTGGGACTGGAAGAAGTTCTCCTGATAAACTCAATCCTCTCTCAAAGCTTAACCTTCCACCTATGAGTAGTTAAACTACCACTTCAGATATAGAAGCCTTTCCCTCTCAGATGTGAATGTGAACCCCAAACCTGCAGCACAGCCCTACCTCCAAGGTTAAGGCAGTAAAGTAGAAAGGATGAGACTAGAAGGGAAATAAGTATCTATAAACCTCTAAGTGTCCAGGAGCCTGAGTGTAGTGAGCTGGTGTTTGGCCAACTCAGATATACACACTGTGTTGGCAGACCTTGGAGCTTGGAAAAGGCAGATACTTGGAAATGCATCCAGCCAGCAAGGGCCTACGGAGAGGGACAATGCTGCCACGCTGTACGTAGCAGATGATCGTGGACTGTTTTCAGGTGTATTAACTACATTTTATGAAGGTGGAGTGATCAAATCATTCTGAGGGGGTAGGGAATCTAGGTCACTCATGGGAAAGCAGAGTGAAAGTTCGGGTTAATTTGGCCTGGGCAGGGGAGAGGGAGATGACAGGGAGGTAGAAGAGAATGGGGCTGGCATTCTGAGACTGCAGGGGAAATCTCTAATTCTTACACTCCCTTCCCCTTTGACTCCACTTTTCATTCATATGTGGTGGTTCACTGTTGTCTCTTACTATTTTTTTCTCTGAGTATGGATTTAAAGCAGCCAGTCTGTATGGAAAATACCTCTCACATAAATGGCATCTGCTTTGCAGAGCAAAACAAAAAGATCATGGAGTTACAGCAAATTTATGCCAGCCTTACGGGTGAGTAACATGCAAGTGATTTCCTTCAAATTTTGATGAGTTTTTGAGTTTGCGGCTTTGGCTCTTACTCTTCACTTTGCTACTGATAAGCATATTAATGGGTGGCCGTTAAAGTAAAGATTCCTCCAATATATCACAACTGGAAAGCTTGTTCCACTCGAGGAAAATATGTTCCTTGCAGGTTATCAACAGATGATGTTTCATATTTATCAGCTTGGCAACTTAAGTGGTGTGAGGCGCTGAAGAGAACCCAGTAGTAGCAGTAGCATTTCAATAAAGTAATTTTATAACTTATTCAGAATGCCACAATATCTTAAATAATAATAATTAAAGAAAAGAGAAGTGCTAATGTGGTTGCACTGAGCAGTCACGCTGTAGTATTAAACAGGGAATGTGGAATAATACTTTACCCACCAGATAACTGTTGATTAGGAGCCAGCCAAAAATAAAACCATCACAAAACTTGTACAGCTGCTTGCATGTCTTTTTGGAATAGCATGAGGAAGCATAAAATATCCCAGGACAGAGAATAATGAGAGTGCAGGATTCTCTTTCAGTGATATAATGGGACTAAATTAAATCTGGAAGTTACACTTGGGGAATTCAAACACCCATAAAAAGAATTCATTGGCAGATCATTGGGCTATATCTGAATGGTGCTCAGCATCCATTAGTAATCCTACACGGTAACATACAGGAAAGGGAAATAGAAGAGCAACGAGCATGCACGGTAGGGAAGGATGGAGTTAGAAAGACCTCTTTCTACAGCATGTATCAGGTAACAGAAAGCTTGTGGAAGGCATTGGTCTGGCTGGTCATTTACACCAGAGATAAAATCTGTAAAATTGTGCTGATATGTCCTGCCAAGGACACTGGGCAGTAGACAGCCAGGTCCAGCTTTATCATAATCTGCAAAATACTCTGTGGTTCAGGCTCATTTGGAATAAAGTCATGAGGTGCAATGCAGGGGATACACCATCTGCTTTCTTTTGCTATTTGAAAAGCACATAAAGAAAGAGGAAAAGAAGGACCAGGTGAGACAAAAAGATTCTCCACCCAGGGCTTTTTTGATCCAGAGGGGATGGAAATGTGCCACTGTAGCCAAGAATTCAGTGCAGTTTGCTTTCATGTTATCCTTCTGAAACTGCCAAAGCTGACACTGTCTTACATGGCAACACTCACATTACAGTCACCCTTGTGACTCGCTTTTAAAGGCAGATCACACGACAGCGTGACACATTATCAAGTGTTCCCAACCAAACTTTCACACTCTTCTGTACTTTTTCTAGTGTTTAACATGGCAACAGAACTGTGAGAGAAAGATTTTTGGGAAAGTTATTTTCAGCCTTACAGATTTCAAATTCATCCCTGTTTTTTCCTCAGGAGGGAAGAGTGTTCGTGCAGATTTCAAGTCTCACAGCATAAGATGATTCAGGGAAAAGTGTTTGGAGTTTTGGGTTCTGGCTCATACCTCCCCTAACATTTACACTTCCAATTTGTCTGTCTCTTTCAGGAACACTGTGTTCAGTTCAGTACATAAAACTCTGGAGTTTAACTGGAAAATGTTAGACTCATCCCTGGTAACTTTCAGAATCTAAGGTCTTCTGAGATTTCTAAGGTATGTTTTGAAACCAATTTGGAATACAAATATTTTAACAAATGTTGGTGTAACGCATAGGCTTTCAATGACTAGGAAGAATAGGATCCCACAGTATCAAAGACACATAACAGCCTTTTATAGGACAAGTTTTTAGGAGACAGGAATGCTGCACATGCTTAAAGGAGCTGAAAGGAAACACCCCAGAGCCCACATTTATCTGGAGTTAAGGGGCAAACTTAGTATATTGTTACGCATAAATTGAGCCTGAGAATGAGATCAGTGGTTATCCATGTGCTAATGAGGAAGTTTTAAAAGAATAGTATCTCTTCCTATAAGCAAAATATCATTACAATCATTGTTTCTTACTTTAGCATAAGAAATTATAGTCATTTCATGATGCAATTACATTATTAAAAGCAATTTAAATGTCATTTCTTTATAAAACATAATTAATACACATCTAATACACCAATGCTTTTGGATCTTGTACTAGTTTAACCGTCAAAACTCAAGAATTTTAGACATAGAAACCTTCAAACCCTGAGTAGCCACTAGCTCTCAGTGTAAACTCTCGCTTGTTTACATTGAAGTGATCACTTCTCATCTCGCTGCTTCTGCTGTGACTGCAGTTCCCAGGAGCTCTGAACATCACATACTGAAGTGTAAGAGTGCCATTACACAGGACTGTAAGCATTTATTAGACTTCTGCTCTCTGTGTTGATTCTGTGCCCTTTCCTGCACCTCAAAATCCTTTGCTCCACAAGGAGACACTGAGCTTCATGGCCGGTGGAAGTGCACAGGCACCTCAGCATGGAGGGATCTCTGGCAGCACAGAGCAGCTTGGTACAGTAGTTGTGAGTGGGTAGTAAAGAAGAAAAATGCACACAGGATACACATAGCTGCTATGTAACTAGGAACTTGGCTGGACAGAGGGTTAGAGATGGTGTAATGAGGGATTCAGGTAAATACAGACTTTTGTGATATTGCTATCACAATGCAAGGAATCTGGCTTTTCCTGTGGATCGCTTCAGCTTACTGCTTTGAGGGGAGGCAAATTGCCCTTCAGCTGCCAAGGGCCCATAGCTGCAGGTTCCACTTTGTATCTGTTGACTCCCATTCTGCTGCCTACCTTCATCCCTGGGAGAAGATGTTTGTAAAGCTGGACCTGCAGGGAATGATCAATAAACAGGTCACTAGTGCCAGAGATGAGGCAAGGTGGTGTGGCAAGAGAGAGCTGCTCTTCCCTGAACAGCAGCAACACGCTCCAGCCAGCCCCAGGTTTGCTGCCTAGTGCAACAAGTGGAGAATTGAACCCTCACTGAATATATTCAGACATTTTTCTTTTCTGTGTAGTGGGGCTGAACAAAACACTTAAGGACTACCAGGCAAGCATTACATGCCCCAGCCAAATTCATTTCTTCTTTTTTCCATAGCATTTTTCAGCAGCAAAAAGTAATGAAAAATACTTGGCTACTGGTATTTTCAGCTACATCTGTTCATTCTTCCAGAACTGAACAGTTTAGCTGGATTCTAGAATATCAGAGCAAAAGCCTCCTCATCCATTAGTGTTCTGAGAGCAGCCACACGTGGCTTCTGCTTCCATTGGGCACTCCTGTAGTATCTGTGAAACTTTTTTCAAGTCTGCTTTTAAACTCCTAGGAAAACCCTCACTTGACTCGCTCTTGGAGGATGCTGCATGGCCCTGAGGCTCCTGCTCTGCATCTGTGATTCAAGAGTCCTTTTCTCAGGGCACAGCTGTAAGCAGGAGGGGCCTGATGCTGCCCTCATATGCACTGGTGTAAAGTGATTCTTTCAGAGCCCCTGATAGGAATGGCTCTAAACAATATCAGAATTAGGCCTTGAATCTTAACTAAGTATTGGGAACCATCTAAACTTAGTCACTTTTCTGTCTGTTCCTTCAGAACTTCCTATTCATCCAAGGGCATCCTAAGTACATACCTGAAACTCAAAAGCATGTGATACATGTGAACATACAGGAGAGGTCCACTGGGACATCCGCAGTGTGTAGGTGTTTCACTTCAGTTGACTTTGGTGGCATTAGCACCTAGGTGCCTTGAGATAGCCAGAGGTATTTACCTGGGTCCTTCCTGTCTCAAACATGGGTGATAGGACGATGGGAAATCAGGGGAAGATAAAGCTTCTCTAGTAGCTTCAAAAATGGAGTGTGAACAGTTTTTAATGGTACTTTGATTGTTTTTCTGTGCCCCAGTCTCTCTATTTTTAAACTGAGCTGAATGGTCCTAGGTATGCTGGAGCAGTAATGTTTAGCAGTCAAGTACTGTCTGTTCCAAAGTGCTTTGCTCCTGAACCCATTTACGGTTGCTAAGTGACAACAACCTAATTGTCTCTCATAACTTTGACTAAGCCATGCATTTAAAAGCAAGAAAGTGAAGAGCTACAGACAATGCAGTTCTCCTGCTGTCCATATAACAGACTAGGTCTGGTACTAATCTGTTTTCCAGCACAAACAAAGCTATTTGTTTGCTATTCTTCTCCAGTAACTTTATATTCCCAAGAGTATTACAGGGAATTACATTAATTGCTATGGTAATCACAACAGGATGCAATTACTTTCAGCAAATAGCAATTACTTCACCTTCCCAAATTTGTGGCCACACCTGGCCTTAATCCCAGATTTGTAGCAAACATTTTTTTCTGGAAACTAAAAAAGAAGAGATATTGCTTCCTCTTTGGTGGGGAGGGCTTGCAAATCTGTACGCTAGGGTCTTATCCTCTGTCAAACTCTGAGGACATAAACAGTCCTTAAACTTAAAAATCTCATGATTTTTGTAAGCATCTCGTTATATGGTCAGTGGTGGCTTTTTATTTGTGATGGGGAGCTTGGTGTAGACAAAAATGCAAAATACCTGGGAAAAGGCCTGAATCCATGTTAAAACTGGGACCAGTTTGGTTTCACTTGAGATAATCCAATATGTTGCTCTTAACTTTCCTATATAAGGTCTTTAAAGAAGGTACCTAGGTGAATATAGGTTTAGGAGAAAACATTAACACAGCAAACTATTTTGCCCTGTGACATATAGAATCATAGAATGTTAGGGGCTGGAAGGGACCTCTGGAGATTGTTGAGTCCAACCCCATGATTGTTACTATGCAAACTGATCAAAAACTGGCATTAACAGTACTAAAATGTTATAGAATGCCTCTCAAAGACATTACATGACATCTAAAGATCAAATTCTTTGAGTTAATACTGTGTGTAATGACTTTCCCCTCTATTCCTTCCACTTGTTATGCAAGACTAGTATTTTATCCAGTACTGCTTCATAAACTGGCTTTTTCTCAATCCACTGTGCCTGACCTAGGGTGAAGATTTCGGATAAATAACTACAGCAGTGTTTGGCCATTCACAGCGGTATTCCTCGACATGGCTAATATTCATTAAACCTGGCAAAATGAGAAAACCCCAAACTACAAATTAGCAAGGTGCTGTGCCGCTCATATATGTAAACTGGAAAACATTTTGTCCTCGTTACGTACTAGGGAAGATGGATGGCAGTTTCTGCTCTGTTTGTGCTCTGTTGTGCTCTGTTTGTGCTCTGGAAAATACCCAGGGGTACTGCTAGCGAGGGATGCTTTCATCTAGCTGGATGAAGGTATAGATGGAGGATCAATAAAAATTGATGCCCTGTTTCCCACCAAGCTTCCACATTCAGAAGTGTTCTTCAGGGACTCCAGAGAAGTACAATCCATAGCTGGAGGCTGGAGTCAGCACAACAGGCTAAGAAAACCACAGGGAGCTCCCACTAAGTTGGCTCACTAAAGTCTTCCATGTGTGCTTGGTAGCCCAGGTTCAGTTTGCCATGACGTAAGTACATCCCGAATCCATAAGCTGTGTTTCATCCCTGTAGCAGCTGTATTTTCTCTGGAGAAAGAGCTTTACAGTGTTAAGCAATGCTGATGCTTTTCACTGCTACTTATTTCTAGGACCATGATTTATGGTCCTGGGCCTGATAGCCAGACTAAATAGATTCCCTGTGGGTTTGCTGGCTGAGAACATTTGCTGAGCCCTGAACAGCGCAACACATAAACAGAGTGTTAAGGCCAGATTTGCTTTTAATGTCTGCTTTGCTCTATGTGCCAGCAATTTGGAGGAATAATTGGCGTTACCTTGATAACTAGCAGTCTGCCTACACATTTTTATGAGCAGACATGATCTCACTCTGTGCTTGCTAGAGAAGTACCACCTCTGAAGCTCCAACTCTGTGCTGATACCTGCATTTGCTCAGCTTCAGAACTGTGCTACTCTAGCTGTATGGCTCACAGCCAGCCTCAAACGCAGGCTAGGAGAGCTGGGGAGAGAACTGGAGAAAAGAAAAATGGACCAGTCTTAAGGAAGTGGAAGTGAGGTTTATAAAAACAGTGTAGCCTACTTCTCCACCAAACCATGCAAATTAAGCACTTCGCTGCATCTCCAGATACTTGAATATAATTAAAAATCTTGGTTAATGTGAACTAATGTGATTTGAGTTAGAAGTCATCTAGCTAGGTGCTTTCTTTAAATGAAATATAACCTAATTATACATACCAATTATCTGAGAAACTGTATCCTAACTTCCTCAGCACAGTTCTAGAATATGACCCTAATGGTTTGGTGTTTTGAACAGTACAATGATGCAAGTTTGGACACCATGTGATTTTTAAGTGATACAAAAAGTATGTGAATGGCCATTGTACACGTTGCCTTCCAATACTCATTTTTCAAATAGCAGTTCAGTCTTCCAGCATTGCTTCTGTGGCTCAGAAGGTTAAAGGACTGGATTAAAACAGCTTTCCCATAAATACAATTAATCTAAATTACCAAGGAGCAAATGAGGAGGCTAGCTAACAAATCATTTACTGTTATAAAATAAAATCATCCTTTTATGCATATGAGCATTGGTGATACTGGGATAGTTAAGAACACATTAAGAAGCTTAAGAACCAAGTTCACTACTCCAGTTTCTTTAGCATGATCTCAGTGATTTTAAATTATTTCATCACGTCCTTGTGGTAACTTTATTATACAGTCCTGCTCCCAGGCTCTACTGGGACCCCTTTTCTTACCACCTTCTTACTTTTGATGCTAGGCTCGCACCAGTCACCGTACTTAAGCAGTGTGTCCTCCCTCCCTTCCACCACAACCAACTAGTTTCTGGCACCACTTACCTGCTGTGCTCCTCCATAGTCTTAAAGCACATTTGACGCTTTTTCTCATTAGTAACAAGGCTGGGTAAGATGATTACTAAATGCTTTGCCATAGTTTGTCTCTCAAGAGCTTGCAGAGATGTGGGAGGAGACTTCTCTCTACCGGAGCTACACTGACAGTTTTCTGCTCAACCATGTTTGTCCATAGACTTGTTGATTCAGAATTTTGTAATAATTTCCCTAACTTGTCAGGAATTTGGAGCTGTCAGTTTCGGTGGTCTTTTAATTCCCTGTATTTCCTCTTGAAATACTTTTAAAATCACACTGTTCACTGGGGAGCCAGCAAAACACTTGAGCAGTTTTGACTGTCACTTCTCTCCAGCAGAGAACAGCGCTGGCATGCACAGGTGCTGTCCCACTCCCTGTATGCTCCCCAGCTCCCTTCACCCGCCTTCAGCCAGAGAGAAGTAAATACAAGTGAGATCATGGAATCATAGAATTAAAAAAAAAAAAAAAAGAATGTTAAAAAGAACTAGGCTAATTTTAAATTTACGTTAGCAACCCCCCCATCAAAAACATTCCCCCCTAACCCAAACCCTTCTGTCCAATGCTGGGAGAGACACTGTTACAACACTGTGTCTCCCCCAGCATTAGGTGTGGACTATAACATATGGCTTTCCATTAAGGATTCCTCTGAGAGTCCTGCAAATTAATTACCATTAACAACTACTGCTACAATTAGTCTCTTATTTTTAGAAGACTAGGGCTTCTCTCCTTCATTGCATCATTGGTAGCAAGGATGCTAATTGATAGGGGCCGCTTTCAGTTTGCAGTTCTACTTAAGGACTGGAACTAGATGATCTTTAAGATCCCTTCCAACCCAAACCATTCTATGATTCTATGAAACCATTTATTCACTGAAACGTACTAAAACAAGAAAACAAAAATGAAAACCAGTTAAAGGACGAGGAGCATGAAAAGTCAAGACAAACTTGCATTTAAGAATCGCTACTATCCTTTACCTGTGAAGTGTCTCTCTTATCTGGAAATGTTTTGAACACTCCAAAAGTTTAGGCTGCTTTAAGGAGTGGTTCTGAAATGCAAAGAGCATGTAAAAAGCAATGCAATGGTCTGCTCAAAGAAAGAATGTTTTGTCTTCTGACAGTCAGATTCTGACCGTGTTGGTGAGAGAAAAGCTTTTGAGCAAAACTGGCCTGCTTCACTGAGCTTCTTGTATAGCTCTTGTCCATAGTGAAAGGACATTTTATTTTATAGTTGCACATTATACTTATTCTTAAATGCCATCTGCAGTTTTCACCTTTCCTTTTTGAAAGGAAGAGATCAGGCAAATAGACAGCATTCACCATGAATCCTTCCTCCTTTTCCTCTAGGACATTCCTGAAATGCAAATGATGAGAGCAAGAAATGGTTCAATACTTTTTATGACAGCTGTCTGTGCCAGGGTTAATTAGACTCCATCAGGTAGCCAGATATTCCTAGAGAGAAAATCTTTGTTATTAATAAACACATCGGGCTTGGATTTTGTAGCATGCAGTCTAGTAATAGCACAGAATACAAGACTGGTAGCTGACATGGGCTTTCTTCCCACCCAGATTTGACTCCTCCATTTAAAATGCATTAAGTGAGTTTGTTTTTTCTGACCTGAAGCACAACCTGTGAGCCAGATTCCCTTAGGTCAGAGAGCGGGCTTGAATGAGACAGGAGGTGTTAGCATCCACTGGTAAATACAGTTTATAGACCCTTACTTAAACTATCAATGTCTTCAATAATTCAAAATTTGAAGCAAGCAAATTATTTTCTAAAGCTCCAGAATGAAAATGGGTCATGGATTTAACATAAAGCCTAATCTGAAACAGGCAGCGCTCCATGAACAAGGGTAATCACATTGTGATGAAATCTGAGCTGAGAGAACCGGTTATCACTGTAAAACCGTACTGCTCTTAAGTGCATGTCTGCTTCTGCGTTGCAGTCCAGCATCTCCTCCTCCCAGATGATGAAATTCCATTATAATCCTAAATCCTGGTGTTGTGTAACAGGACAGTTGCATGCAGGAGGGAGCAGCGGGGGTGTCAGTTTGAGGCAGAGGGCGGTTAGTGTGGCTCTGCCCAAGAGACTCAAGCTAGAGCAGACCTGGGAAGGCACCTTGGCTGTTCTCAGCTCTTTTCAACCGTTTTTTCTCGACTGTGAGAGAATGAAGTGCATTTTCCATGTAGGACAGAAGGTAAAACAGAGATAGAGAGAAAGGAATCGTGTAAGACATCTGTAGCAGATGTGGGAAACAAAACCAAATTTCCTGACTATCAGGTCTCTGCAAACACGAGAAGCCCGAATTTCCCGTGGTACACTTTGATACAATTTATACTCTGAAGGGTGTTTTTTTTCCCCCAGGATTCCAGTGACTTTTGCACCCTGTCTTTTAGGACTGCTTACCCACCAGTGCGGGCTTGGAGCCGGTGGGTTTTCAGCAGTTCAGCCACACACAGCTGCCATCTGGCAGCTCCGCAGAGCGTTCTGAGGAGAGACAAAGCCAAACTTCTCCAAACTTAATCTCATGACAGAGATTTTTAACAATTTTTTAAAAGGGCAGAATTACTACACCATGGTGCTGTAGCAGAGAGCTTGCCATTCCTTCTCAGCAGGGGCACGGGAGTTGCTGTGCTCTGAGATCAGTATTTCATATGCTCCAGAGGTCTGGCTCTGAAAGCATGTGGGATTAGCTCCATCTAAAAGGACTACCACAGAGAAGAGTCCTGGGAGGCTCGGAGGAAGTTATTACCTTTGGGGAAGTGATTTATGCCAGGAAGTACAGACTTTTGCATCCCTTTCATGTTTCCCTTACCTAACAAAATGACCACTTTTGTTATCGGTGACAATGGACACAAGGGACTTCTTGCTGGAGAATGTTGTGCATGAGAAACAATATTATTTAAAGCCTTACTGGAGAGCCAGTGTATACAAGTACAAGCACATTGCATTCCAAGCATTCTCTTACTGACACATCCTTCCTTAGCTTTAAGATGTCCCATCTTGACATGCCCAAGGAGCAAATGTTTCCCCAGTCTTCACTGAGTCTCTGCAGTACCCAGAACCAGAGTGAGGAGTCATCTTAGGCTTTACTACAGTAATAAGTAAAATATTGTAACTTAGTAAAACAGGGCCTCGGTTTGGCCAACTGGAAGGCCAAATCCTTCAATCCTTCAAAAAAAA
The DNA here is from genome assembly GCA_013400335.1 of Eurystomus gularis. Taxonomy (NCBI): domain Eukaryota; kingdom Metazoa; phylum Chordata; class Aves; order Coraciiformes; family Coraciidae; genus Eurystomus; species Eurystomus gularis. The sequence continues at coordinate 216,413 of VZZY01009380.1, forward strand.
GGTGCTGTTAGAAGTTGCATTACTACCATAATCATTATTTCTTCCCTGGTTGCACACTTCTAACCAGTTTGTGTGGAACATGCTCCTTAATCAACAAAACACCGCAGAGCTGGTGTTAACATCCTTCGGTGACAAGAATTGCCATTTTGCAGGTCATCCACTGCAGATACACTCTGGGAGGCAGCAGCTTTAGCTGGAGGTTGGAAGAGGAGACTGTTGTGATGTAGAGGGATGCAGGGAAGAGCTGCTTGTGCAGAGGGCTCAGCCTTTCCAGCCAACAGTTAGGGGGGAAATAGGCCCTTGATTAAACCCACTCTTAAATGGCTATGAGGGTTCCATGGAAGAGTTCTTCAGTGCCCCATCTGCATAAGCAGGAATAAAAGTCACCTTTCCTCAACTGAAGGCCATGTCCAGCAGAAAGCTATTATGTAGTTCTTATTGCTGGAAAAGAAAAGCAAATGAAGTTTCATAGCCTGATTTTAGTCCCATATGTGGCTTTAATTTCCCAATTTGGGAATTTGATTACAAGAACATCTGCACAAAGTACTCTTTTTTCCCTCTTGCACCTTTGCTGACATACCCATCTGGGCGCAGATGCACGGTTGAGGAGACAGCAGCTATGACTACGGCTCTGCAACATTTTGATAAAAAGAATTGTGGCAATTTTCTATGTCAGACTGTGACGCAGTATAAAAGCCTATTTCTGCTAGACTATTTCAGCTTAAGTACTTGTGCACTGTTCATACCAGCCTTGGCTAGAAAATAACACCGCGCTGGATCATGAAAAATTTCTCAGTGAAGGCAAACTGTTCCAAAAGCAACAGCCAAGGAATTCTGCAAAGATGTAGAACCACAGCCACCAGCTGTGCATTGAGGTGAACAAGATGAAAAGACTTTGAGATGGACAAATTAGAAGTCTCAATGATATTTGGACTGATCTAATTTCCTACATAAGAACCTGTGGAAATGGGGATCAGTTACTACAGTAGTTGCAAAGGAGGAGTCAGTTGCAAGGTGCAGTGCTGTGCCTCAGCTCAGTGCTGGTGTGGGCCTGGGAGGTGGAGGGCTCCCCTGACCGACAGTGGTGTGCTGCTGCTCACCTCTGCTCTTCCATCCCCAGCCATGATGCAATCTGCTGGGCTGCTTTTCTGGAATTTGTCTTCGTTCTGATTTTCATTCTTCTTTCTGTTTTTCCTCTTCCAGCACAGGGTGTTTCCCAGCGCAGGGTTCTAGAGCAGAGCTGTCACTCCACTCCTCCATGGCTGTCCCCTCCCTCACCAGCTGCTTCTTAAGCAGGAATCCAACTGAAGCATCAAGTAGGTTTTGCATTCTAAGATCTGGCAACCTGCTCAGTGATTCTTTGCAGATTACACACTATACATGTGATTTCCAAAGCTCAATTTACATGGAAACACGCAGCATATTTAATTTGGACATATTCTCAGAGCTTCTTTGCTACAGACAGGACTTGCTGCAATGACTGAAGAAATCTATTTCTTTAAAATTTAGTGGGTTGTTTTGTTAAATACAGACATCACCCACAGCAGACATTTCTAATCAGTGGCTCTCCAGCACTCATGTTACCTTTCTCGCTTGACTTACATTGAGGACAGTTAATTTCTGTGTTTATCTGGTCTATGTGGGATGTACATGATGTGCTAATGAAGAGAGGGAGGACGATAATGATGCTTAGCACTTATGCAGCACTTAGTCCATTTTGCTGCATAAATATTAACTGATGAATCTTCACAAGAGCCCCAAGGAATTGAGTAATACTATTATCTTTCTATTTAGGGAAATAGAAGCAGAGAGGAGAAAAACAATATGAAAAGGAAACAGAAGTGCACAAATGTACTTTTCTAAGATTTTTAGAACATATGAAAGAAGCCTGTAGATGTTTATCATTCTGCTTACAGTTTAGGTGTAACAGGAATATTAAATCTTGCCTTCCTCTGGCTTTACTGGGAACTTGAAAAATGAGGAGCAGAAATATCCTTAGAATTTAACTGAAAGGTGAGAAAGCTAAACCATCAGGGAGGATTTTTCTTCCAAATGTTTTATGCATTAAAGATAGCAAGGACTTGGAAACAGAATGAGCAAAAGCCACTTATCCCGGTCAGGCACAGCTTCCTTGTCATAACGCTTTCTTCAGAAGTAATCACCCTGCTCCTCCGTGCGCAGCCCTGCCTCAGTACTTTCTGGGCTGCTTTTGTGTCAGGTGCAGGTCCCCACGCAACTGTCCCTGGACCCATGTTGTAAACCTAAACCAAGCAAGAAAAAAGGGGCCTGGTTTTGGACAGATGATAAACACTGGCTGTTCTATTATCCGACCTTTGAAAAACTCTCCAGTACTTCTTTAGTGACATTAAATATATTTGTTCCAAAGAGCAGAAATTAATCCCTTCAACAATTGAGATACTTCATTCTCTGATAGCATTACTATCCTTGAAGAAACACAAAACATAAATGAATTTTATAGCTTGTTTTCCTTGAAAGATTCATTTGTCCCTTCAAAATAGAGACATTGTGTTGGAAAGCCTCCCACTGCCTACACACAGGTGTGGATGTTTTCTGATTACCGCTAATCAAACTTCAGGGCTGATGAGTTTCCCATTCAAAGGAGAGCAGAATAAACTCATGCTAATGAAAGAGAGGAAGCAACATCAGTCTAAAACAAAGAGGAAATAAAAATTTATTTTCGATAGAACATGTTCAATTAGATGCATTGTTTTTATATACAGAGTATATAAGGAAAAATGTGTTTTCTATAATTAGTGATGTCTACTCTGCAAGCTGAGGTATGAGAGTAACCATGTCGGCTTGCCTCCTCTCTATATAAAGAGCAGTGCTGCAGCATCTTGCGGGTTAGCTTGTGAACAGCAGAGCTGCACCAGGGGCCAAACACACAGCAAAGGTGTCACCACAGCCGGTTTGCCAAGACAGCATCTACTAGCTGGTGAAAGGAGCCTGATAAGGTTTTTAAGGCAGTAATGCTAAAACAGAAAGTCCTTCAGCAGGCCAGTAGAGGTAGATAAGTTCTCAGAAGTCTAAGTCCTCCTTCCTGGGCAGGCTGCTTGCCATGAGTGTCCCTGTATTGACACCACATATGGTCCTTACATGCTTTCAACAGGCACCATGGGTAGCCTGTGCCCCTGCTCTCGGGGACTGGTTAGTGTGTGCCAAGCAGGAGAAATTTTGTGTGTCTTGGCCTGTCATGACAAGCCAGTGCACACCTCGCAGTTCTCCAGCTGCTGTGTCAGCACACCAGTGTAAGGGTGAGTCTGGTGTGTCTTGTCAACGTACAGGGTTAAAAAGTTAATTGGCATATAGGAACCAAGGCCGAAGACAGATCAAAGAAAACAAAGCACATAATCTGTAGTTAGTTACCCCTACTTTTAAAAAGTTTTTCAGGATTTTCTTCCAAACCACCACAAGCTAGAAGGTAACATGTAGTTGAGGGCAGATTCTAGTAACCATTTCCAAAGCTGAATATGGTGCTGAGGACCCTGCCCTCCGCTGTGATCACCAGTCTGTGTTTGTACTCCTGGTTCATTGGAGAAGCTACTTCAATATAGAAGATTTTCCTTCTGAGTCTATTCTCTGAGATACTAGCAAATGTACAAATACTACTTTGGCATCATAGGTAGCCCTGCTTTCTCCAAGTCTTCCCTTAAGGTACACCTGGCATTCCTTACTTAACACATTTCTACTTCTTATCTTTTCAGGGCTGCTGTGATACTTTATAGATCATGTACCATGAGAAACAGGAGTTGTGCTTACACCTTCTAAGAGTTATGGCTTCCAGCTTCTTGTGAACTTGGCAGCGAGTCTCTGCTGGGGAGTTTACTGCCTGTATTAGGTAAGTGCTTTTTCTCAGTTAATGCTCCTCTCTCCACCACACTTACTATTAGTCCTGTAGTCTGCTGCCGCAGCCGTTCAAGCTGCAAAATGCAAGGTATGACCAGAGCCACTTTAAGAGGTCCTTGTTTTCAGTAAGAAAATGTACCATTTTCTCATGTAGCTGTTGCAGCAAATGTTGCAGTTCACTTCTTTTAGTGGGTTTTACCATAGAAAATAAGCACCAGTTTGGGGGAGACTGCAACCCTGCAAATCTACACTCACTGGCCTCCTAGAGCCAGGAAAACTTGTGCCACTTGTGGACTCCTGCGGTGTCTGCTGCCTTCTTTGATGGAGTTTTTGCTCACAGCAGTTCAATGCTTTATATTTTTTGGTTCCAGAGTGAAATTACTTGCAGTGATGTCCCAATAAATTTTCATTCATTAAAATAAACTGCAAGCAATCACAAGACGAGGAGGATGTTAATAACTCACATTGATTCTTTTTACTTTTTTTTTTTTTTTATTGAGGACACCTGCACAATGCACTGCACTTAAAATCGTTCATTTGAACTGGCCCCATTCAATCTCCTGGCAATCAGAGGAACCCAAAACCCCATCAGTGTAATTTTAATTTCTTAAGTGAGCAAATACAAGCATGTACTGTGTCAGTGTGGTCAAACTGAGCCTCGCTGCCTCTTCTAGGCACTCTGGACCATTCATAGGCAAAATTCCTTGTAAATCTTTCTCTTCCTTGCAGCTCCTCTGGGTACTTTTGGGGCACGTGCCTCCCTGGCAGGGTCTGGTAATTGGCTGTAGGTTTCCAGGGGAGATGGATGGGGCTGATCTCTTGTACGAGCCCATCAGCTTTTGAGAGAGAGGCCTAAAGAAGAAACTAAACCATGTTAAAAGCCATGGGATCCTAGCAAGTATGGAGAACATAGTTGCTCACCCCTTTGCTTTTTAATAAAGATTGCTCCCTCTAATATATGCGAACATATTGATTTCTCTTTTGAGTCAAAGATAAAATGTGTTTCTGCAGCTTTTCTTCTCCTTAGGCTGCATTTGTTACTTGTGTCAATAAATCATTATGTTGAGCTAAATGGAAACTCTGGTCTGTAACCCCTGGTGCTCCAGCTGGGGCCATCCATCAGTCTGTTAATGTCCGAGGGGAGCAGTCCACGGCCGGAGATGCTCCCTAGGAGCTCTGCTGTACCTGGGGGCACAAAGTGAGGGGTTTAGGAGCTACAGAGATTCTGGCAATCCTTCCTAGTGTTTGCTGGAGCTACCAAGCTAGCACTTAGGATTTTAAATGGTGAACTCATGAGGGATGAGGTGAATATTAATTCAATTATGTATATTAATGAAGCCCTTCTGGGGAGGGTGATAAGGCAGCATCAACCTGAAAAGCAGCTCAGTTTTAATGCAAAGAGGAAATGGTAGGACATGCAAATGGGATCTTGTCGTAGTTGAGATGGACATGACACTGGACAAGTTAAGCAGCAACAGCAACAATAGCAAACTATTTTTTACAGCCCTCTTTTATACTCTCTAGCTTTAGCTCTAAACCATCGTGTCACACAATAATTGGTTTTTGCTCATTACCAACATTCTCCTATTGGTCAACATTTGTTTAGCCCACGTGTCTCGTTAGCTTCTGTCAACATTCTTCTTTTACGTTCTTCAAATTCCTCCAAAGCTGTTTATCTTCTTTCAAGGGTACAGCGTGATTTAGTCAAGGCCAAAGCTTTCTATGAGGCCTGCAGGCCAGCTGTCAGCCCCCACAGTATCTGGCGTTTTATCCCTTGGAAATCTAAGAGAATTGTGTCAGTGAAAGGGGTTTGAGGCCTTCTGCTAAGTGAGGTGCTTGAAAGGAAAGGAGCTGAGTCATCAGGTCATGCCAAGAGCCTTTTAACTGGCCTGGCTGCATGGGTGAGTTCTGTTTTCACATGGTCCTCATGGGGCTTCCTTCCTTTGTCTGAAATGGGAGAGGCTGAATGAAATAATTGTATATTAAGCCATCTTTGCAAAGGACAGTGTATTCTTCTCTATTCCATCTCATCAAACAAACCTTCAGAGGCACATTTACCAGAGTAGGGCTGTAAAACCAACTCAGGGCAGCTTAGACAGATCAACAGCTTTGGCCTCTCGGCTGTGCTTTCCAGACAGAGCAGGGCTGTCTGTGCCAGCAATGGACACTCTGCCTCAGGCCCCCTTTTCTGGGGAACAGGACCACAGCAGTTGGAGAGCTTTTGCTTTCAAATAGAAGTATTTTAAATAAAATCAGAGGGTAGTGCACTTTATAGCACCTCTCCTAGCACAGAAACTGGGAGCAGCAGGTTTCCACTATTTGTCTTTCCTTTAATTCCAGATATTAGTGTGCTGGCTGGGATTTCTGATGTGATTCTTGTACTGGTGTGAAAACAGCAGCATATCGCATGGCAAGTAAATATCTTTTTTTTACCAGTAAATAAATGAAGCAGTTCATGTGTAACATGCTATCACAATGACAGCACTAACGATAAAAACCAAGAGCAGTTACACTTTGACACAGTTGAAAAATAATTATTGGCCGATCCTTATCAGTAGTAGAAGAGGCTACTCTCAGTTTATTCTGCCTCTCTCTTTCATTGCAATGAGCTGCATTTTTACATTGACCCTTTGCTAGTTATCTTTTCTGATGCTAGGGAATCATAATCTTGTCTGCACTTCCCAGCATGCCGAAAGGACTGTTGTTCTTCACTTGGTTGTAGACAATGTCCTACTGTAGTGTACTAGAGTTAAATAAATGCTCGAGCCAAGTAGGGCTTCCCTTAGACTGCCAGGACTCCTGCATCTGTGCTGTTGGGTTGTCCTGTTACTACCTTCGTTCATTGTATTCATGGTGGTTGAAGAAATCTTGAGCTTTCTGCTGGAAAGATCGTTAAACACAGGAAAAAATTCCCTGCAGCGATTGTGAAGCCTCCAGTAGAGGTTAGACAGGGCAGATAGATAGCTGTCAGATACGATAATTACAGATACTGTGGCTTGGGACAGAGAAATAGATTGCATAACCGCAAGGCTCCTTCTAGCTCAATTTGCCCGGGTTTCTATATAGCACATACATTATTAAGATGCATATTAGTGTCCCAGTGTGGTGCGTTTTAATATCACTCACACTGTAATAAAATTTGATTTTCCCAGGAGAACATTCATACAAAATTACCTTGTGCTGTCTGCAAGAATGAAAAGAATATGACTTTTGTGTCTAAATACAATGATGTTTTCATGACAGAAAACTGGTGAGCAGTGACTGATGTGCTGGAGAGCAGTGCCTGGTGTGCGTGTCTTGCTGTGCCCTGAACGAGGCTGGGGCACGCTTCTTGAACAAACCATGAAAAGCAGAACCCCACATCATGGGGTGATCACAAAGGACTGGACCACTGGGAAATAACTACATTTGCAAAACAGACAGAGGCTTTGTAGAAGTGAAATGGAGAGTTCAATTAGTTTAATAGGAAGACAGGAACTGTCACAGTGTGGGCTGGATGCCTAACTTGAGGGACCCACTCACTGGACCCCCAGCCCTTCCACGCTTTTGGATTCAGGGCAGGTCTTTGGTTACATCTTGTGGATGCAAGAGTAAGGGAGAACTCCAACACTTCTTGTGCAGCAAGACCTTACAGTTTAACCTCTTTGGCCTCTGAAAAGAGAGGTTTCAGCCCTCACATCTCCTCAACAGGAAATACAAAGCAGGTCACCAAGGCTCAGCAAACCAACCTGCTAATCACCTTCCCTCTGTTCTTGAACTAGGTGGGAAAGGTGCAAATTCCTGGAATACAGCTAAACCCTGAATGCAGCTCCTGCACCAACACTTCCCATGTTTCTTCTCCCCAGGCTGCCTTCTCTATCCTGTAGCCTTTCTGGTGGGCAAGGCCAGCAGCCCTGCTTACAAAGATGGGATCAATCAACATGTGCACCAGACGGACCTGACATGTCCCTGAATTATCAGATTCGCTCATATTTTCATCTGGTATAGCCACAACAGAAAACATGGGGGGAAAAAAATAAAAGCAGTATAGTCTTTCTGTATTTGTGACTTATCCTCTTTTTCTCCCAGTACATATTATTGGGAGTATTTGCTTTTGCTGTGCCACAGGATTTGGTGATTACAAATGACCACAAGCACTTCTCAGGTTCCCAGCTACCTAAAGTACAACTCTGTGACCACTCACCACACTTCCTGCCTTGTTTTCTCAACTTCTGTCTGAGATCTGATGGTTTCTCTTCAACTGATGGACCTGTGTTCTTGATTCCTCTTCTGCCCTGTCTTTAGACTGGTCTCCAGTTTCCATAGAGATTGCAAGCCTTGCTTTGCCCTCTGGATCATGGTCCCTTTGTTGTGTTTCATGACTGCAGAAGGACATTACTTTGCTCTAGTCACTGAAGTAGAGAAAAAGATGTGGTTGATTCCCTCAGCATAAGAGTAATTTAAATGAGAGCAGCCTCGGACTATGGAAGAACTACAGAGAGCAGGTTATTGTTGAAGGTCACTGTATGGAGGCTTTAATGAAAGAGAGTTTCATGGAGCACTTGATGGCAAATGAAGGCTAGGCCTTGAGATCTCGAGGGGAAACAAGACTATTCTCATTTCTCTAATGCAAAAGCAACAATGTCCTTAATACAGAAAGCCAGAAAGAGTCACTTATTATAGCTCCCAGGCATTACCTGTGTCTGTGGTGACCTGCCCCTCCTGTTAGCGTGAGCTGGCTGTGCGTGTTCTGCCTCATGACATACCGCTGCTGATGGTGTTTGTGCTGAAAAGAAACACATGTGGCTGGAGCAGCTGAGGGTAGTTTGTGCTGTCTCCTGTGCAGGAGGGCAGAGAAAAAAGCCCCAGACCTCACCTCTATTAGCACTTCTCTGACAAGACAGCGGCCAGCAGAAGTACAGAGATCTACCGGAACAGCACCTGGAAGGGAAGGGTGCAGCAGGGCAAAATCACGTAACTCGATGCAGTGGTATCGCCTGGAGCTGTTGCCTACCAGAAACCTGTCCAGTTGTGTTCCCTGTTCTCCTGCAGAAATGAAAGAAAAACAATGTTTTCATCCTGTTAGCTCCAAGTGCCCAAATGCCAACTATTAGAGGCCAGCACTGGTAGCCAAGGGAACAGTCCTCCCACAGAAAAATAAGAAAAACACAGCTGAACAGCATGTAGAGCGGACAGCATACAAAAGGCTCGCCAGATCATGAGAACATTTGGGTTTTGTTGTGGGGTTAGATTTTTTTTTTAAAATATAGATAGCTATCTCTAATCTTTTATCCATTCTGAGCGCTTAGACTTCCTGCAATCTAAAGTACCTGAGTGCTCTTCAGCCTTTAATGGGTTCTGGGAATGCTTCAAAGAGCTATTGCAATCTCATCAAATAAATGCACAGCTGGTCTGAACTAAAAAACTTGCCCAGTTTCCAAAAACTCAGACCTCTGTGTGTGTGTGCACCTACCCTCTGGTTCAGCCCTGGCTACAGATACGAAGTGAAGAAGCCCATGGTTGAAGATGATGTTCCTGTCCCAGCCCTCACCTCCTCTGTCCCATGGCGGTTTAAACCCTGTGCCAGCCCTTCTTTCATAAATGCACATTAACAGCTGTGTGCTGGTGCCAGAGGGGCATATTTCTGCTGGGGGTTTCACCCCATATGGATTGTAGAGGAATTAACAGAGGAGATCTTGAACTTGTGAATGATTTCTCTTTCAGGTTGTCCAGACACTTTGCAGATACCTGAGAGCTAATTTGATCGGATTTGGGATTATATTCCAGGAAAGACCTGATCTGAATATGCCATGATTTGAATCTGTTTCCTTTGTTAGATCAGCAAAATTGTCTTTGGATTGCGATGATTTCCCTAGGAACACACATACCTGGGACCAAGCTCTGGAAATTGTTACCTGTTTAACTCCAGAGCTAAACAAGGTAGTCTAGCATCTATAAGGAGCCTTAGTAGGCTTTCTGTTGCACCGTTACTGTAGCTCTTGGTGCACTCTGGAGACTTCAGGGTAAAAAGCAGTTTGATATGATGCCTTCCTGGGATCAGGAGATGCTTCAAGGGCCAAATGGAATTACTTGTCCTTTTCTTTTACTGACTGAGCAATGAGAACAAATAGAATTCACTTTGAATTAATTAATCAGTTGATCTCATTTTTTCTAAGGACCGGTAAGTTCTAGCTAGAAATAATTCCTCTGCTACGCAATTTATTCTGGCTGGGGGAACCCGCCCTTTTCAGACTCTCTAGTATTTTGATCCCGTTTTTCTTCAACAGCTCAGCTATGAACTGTCTTCTTGGAGTGTCTGGGCCAAGCTAAGTCACACTCCAGCAAGTCCTTCAAAACAACCCCATAGGTGCCAGCTGAGGGAAGCAGATGCTCGATGTGCTGCAGAAAGTGTGCAGAGTCCCTTTGGTTTTAACTGTATTCATAGGCTGAGCAGCATTGCACACAGCAATTTCTAACAAGAAACAGCATTTATGTTTGTCACTTACTAGTTCAAGCCTCCAAGCACAGAGAGTACTCGGTCAGTTCCTCTTCACACATTCATCTGATCAATTTGCAGTGTCCCGACAAAAGCAGAGAAATATCCCATAGCCCAGATTCCACAAGGACCTTTCTGAAAAATAAAAATAAATCAGTATTAAGGTTCAATGCAATTGGCTTCCAAGGTTATATATGTTTCCAGTCTCACAGTATCTCTGATTCAGCCTAGTGAACAGGAACTGAATCAAAAAGCTTTGTTCTTTCATACTTAAACATCACAAGATGTTACTATCTTTCTGTCACCTTATGTATGTCCCCAGACAACCTTAATGCCTTTCAAGAGCACTAAGTGAGGCGTGAGCAGCCTGAAGCTTGCTGCTCTTCAGCAGCAGGCTGCTGAGCGTGCCTCTGTGTGCCTTTTTCCCAGGTTGTGTGTGTTCAGTGCTGGCATCACGCTCTGGCAAAGGACCTCACCTTCAGCTCTCCAGAGGGCAATATTTGGGCAACTGGTGCTTCTAAGATGCAAAACTTTTCCACAGTCAGGCTCAAAGTTCTCATCGATTGTTGCAATGTATCTGCTTGTGAGATGACAGCAAGTATTCTGGCTCGGTACTGTAAAATGCCAAGGGAAAATACTAATGGAAATCAAGTGGAGGTTATTTACATATCCAAATCACAGACCAAACTGCTTTCTTGAAATTGTCCCCCAGAGATTGTAATGGGGAAAATAGTATGTGTAAGATGTTTCCAGGGCTCTGTTATGGTATAAATACAGCCTTTGGTTGCAACTTGTAACTGCACGATGTCTAACGCAAAATCTTCCTGCATTTGAAAGGACTGAACACTTTCCATTCTTACCTAAAGATCACTAGGGACACAGACAGGTACTACGTAAGAAAATCATTCTGACCATAGGCTTTAGTTTAACACACACATTAGGATGGCATTAGATTAGAAAAGAAAGTTCATAGAGAATTAGTACTGATCCCTAGGAATCACCTATCACCTATCATTTATAGAACTACATTAACTAGCTTTTAATTTGTGTTGCAGTTTAAACCATCAATGGATCAACAGTGTCGCTGTGGTGTGATAGCGTGATCTGGAAATGTCCACAGCCTGTTGTGGGAGCAATGAACACAACAGTCAGCAAACATCACGCCGTAACACACACAAAACAGAAATTAAAAAGCCAAGTGCACTGCAGAGACACTTTAGTTAAGTGTTAAATGATGTGGCAAGTTTTTAGTGTCTGCTGTAACAAACCTTTGTGCTGCTCCTACAGAGAAACATCTCTTGCATTGAATTTGTTTACTCTTTCTGTGGCTTTTGTAACTATGTCAGTCCCTGGCATCCTCTGGTATCAGCCTCTGGGTTCTGAGGAACATGTAAAACTCAAAAAACCCAGCAGCGAAGAACTTAGAATAAGCTCCAAGTTTCAAAGGGATCTAAAGCTTTTAACCTCAAATTATATCTACTCTCTCTGAGGGCCAGTGTGTGTTCGTCATAAATATGGCAGTGTGTGAGCTGCCAGTGTGCGGCAGGCTTGGGTCCCTGTGACAGCTCATGCCACTCTAGCTCAGCCTACCTGAGTAGGCTGATAGTAAAGGTACAAAGGAAGATACTACATATTTCCTTTGTAGCAACTGCAGAACAAATAAGCAAAACAGAGCCATAAAGAAAATGTTCCACTTAAGAAGGCACACAAAATAATGTCCCTGAAGGTAACGCAGCGAGACTGCTTGCAGTGTTGACAGTGTCACAACTTCTTTTCTCTTCAGCAGCTATTAATAACACTTGTGCTGAGATGGTTATTGCATCTTTCTGGAATAACACTCCACAAATATTGTCAGAATAACATTCAAAGGCCAGTTTCCCATCTTGGTGGTTGTTTCTTGGCTTGTAAAGATTGTCGAGTCCTTGCTGTGCTAAATATTGTTTGGAGAATAATCAGTTTGGGCTCCTACGGACATGGTGTGACCTGGAGTGGGGCAATAGCCATTCTGTGCCTTGTCCTCCTTTCCTGTACTATAGAGACAATGCAGGTTTTCTTCTCAGGGGTTTGCAGAAAACGGTGCAGAGCAATGAGCGTTTCCTGGGCAGGAAGCTCTATAGGAACATGTCGTGCTTCCAGTCACAGGAGAGCTGGAAGGAAAGCAGCTCACTTCTTTTCTGTGTTTTTTGTGAGACAATGAAACGCTCAGACTAGGCCATTAAGCGTCAAATTATAACTGTCACAACAAGGAACTTCTAGCGTAAATCCAGGTTAGCCTCATCTTCAAGTTCTGAAATTACGTTAGGGCCAAACAATTAACTTTTTTTCCGATGGCTTTCTTACCCCAGCTCCGTATGGCATGGCTCTGTGACCTGACAAGCAACTCCGAGTTTCTTGTGATTCACTGGGTGAAGTGCACTAGAGTGCTGCGGGTGACAAGCGCTGTATAAACATGCGGGGTTTTCATCTTCTTTCTTGCGTCTGTTTTACCAGAAGCCTCTCACTTGCTAAGAAAAACTCTCCAGGGGATGTTTAAAGCACCGTATTTCAGTTTTGCATAGACAGAATGAGATCTTAGCGAGAACTCCCACTATACGCATGAATTGGAGCGTATGTGCGCATTATGATTCACAAATCCCCATCTGAAGTCACCACTCCAAAGTGACCTTAATTTTTAAATTCCGTATCACAGAAATTTCTTACTAGTTGATCTAGGGAAAAAAAAGGATTACAAAAAAGACTATTACAAAACCATATTATGTTACAAACAAGGCTGTAAACCAAAGTGTGTATGTAAGAAGTAGAAAACATTGTATTTGGAATGAATGTACCATTGGTAATTGCAATTAAGAGTAGAAGGCAGTAACAACAAATCAGAGATACATGATACAGTCTGAAATCAGTGTAATTTATTGTATTTGCTTCAAGTGTGGATACTGAACAATGAAAGCACTGGGAGGCTACATATACAGTATATGAAATGAGACATCAAAATTTGGCACAGAATTGATCATTAAAGCCTTAAGAGCGTTGGAGAAATCTGTTTTGTGTGGATTCTGGGCCATATTGTTGATGCAGTGTCTGGAAAACCAGAGCAGGGTACTAGCGTTTGATACTGAAATAGGTACTAGGGCCTTTGTACAATCCCCAATCTTAGATTGTGGGTCTCTGGATCGGGGGTGTCATTAAGGGTGAACACAGATGGGATCTGTGGACCTGAGTTGAACCCCTGGGTGTTACTGCAGCACAAACTATTGCAACAATAAAACAACTGGGTATATTATTTCCTGATCTGTTTCTTGTTGTGCCATGACACCTTTTCCTCCCTCTGCCTTCTTGCTTCACCCCTGAAAAAGCCCAACCCGGAGCAGAACTGTGTCGTTCTGAGGTCTAGTGGATGAGGTGCTGGGGAGCCCAAGGGAAGGAGGAATTCTTCCTTCTCCATCTACCAAAGGAGAAGAGCTACCTGAGAGAGTTCTTCTCTCTCACGTGATGAAGTGAAAAATTGCTGACGGAGTGAATTTCTTTCCACATTGAGTGGAAAGCTGGTACTGTAACAAAGAACACTATCATCTTGCTTTCTTGGTGTGGCGATTACAAGTACAAAGCCTCCCAGACGGTCCAGCTGGGTGGTGCGTACAGCTACAAGAACGATCTTCACACGTACACTGCAGAGAGGAGTTAATACCGACAGCTGAATAAAAGGTAAACAAGCTGCGAAACTGCTTTTATCACAGTACAGCACAAAAACAGAACCACCAGAACAAGTCTGTTTTCACATCATCATGCGGCTTCTTTACCCAAGATCATCTTTTGTCCAGAATTAATCCAAATGACAACAACACAACATGATGTGGCGCCTGTTTTTTACATCTCAGTACAAAACCAGCACTCCAACGGCAACCATGTCACAGCTGCAGGAAGCATCCTGCAGTGAATGCTTTCATCATTTAAAGCCACGTATTCTTCAGTCTAGGTAATTAATTGGAGGTGGTCACCATTCCTTCTGAAGTATACTGCTGCTTTATTAAAGGAGGCTGGCTGTGTGCTTAGATCAATACAAATTAAAGAGAGAGCAAACAGTGCTTTAGGAGCTATGGGGCTGAAATCAACTTTTATTTCTTAGCCAATCCACTGCTCCTGACAGGATCAACAGGTTTTCCGTATTTCCAAGTATCCTACTGTGATCACATATCTATCACTCTTTCTGTACAACCTCACAGCCTTTGGAGGGGCAATTTTCTTCCCAAGAGGACGTCAAATGTAGCCTTTGTAACATTTGGCAACAAGAAAGAGAAGGAAGGTATCAGCCTTTTGGTAACACCCTCATAGTATCTGAGCTAGATGGTTATAAGCCAGGATTTGCAGTGTAATTTTCACCTCTTAAGGGATTTTGATTCCATCTCCTGAACATAATCTCTAGGTTGAGGACAGCTATTAGTAGTGTCTATAGTCTCTGCTACAGGCTGCATTAGCCACATATAATCTATAATATGCTAAAATGAGACTGGCTTTTTTTTTTTTTAATGCTTTGTCACTTTGGAGGGAAAATAGTCAAACAGGAGAGGGCCCTATCCATCTAAGGCATCCGTGACAGCATCACTGATATCTGTGTAAAGAGTTGGTTGCAGGCAGCAAACTGCTCAGAGACGGTCTGAAAACACTTTAAACTAGTTTTGATGCTGTTTTAGTGTAACAAAAGATCCTTCCTTAATTTGGGTTCGCCTTTTCAACCGGTGGTACAAAACTGGATGATACTTCATAAACGTACCTGTACTAACACACTTGACAGCTGTCATGAAAACAGCTCGTTTTATGAGTCTCTTCAAGTCCCTCAATTCTCAAGTGCTCTGAAAAAAACTCCCTGCAACATGCACTTTATACGTGGCTTTAATTATCTGCGAGCCTGTTACTTCTGTTGAGGATGTTCCCCAGAGCCCATCTGCTGTGTTGACTGGAAGCTCCTGGGGGGGGATCACTGACAATCGTTACTCCTGGTGGAAGAAAGCCTGCCCTAGTGCAGCAGGTTGGTTTGGGCCGAGGATCTGAACGAGCCACTTGGAAGCAGGGAGTGTTACAGGTGCAAAAAAAAGCGGGGGGGGGCTTAAAATGTCACCCAATTTGAGCCATCTTTAATTGCTTACTTCTGAACACATGGCTCCCATGGTTTTATTACTAGACAGCGACACTCTGCAGAGGCAGCATTTACTTCACCAAGTGAAACAAATGCCCAGAATAGTACCGGGCAAAGTGTGTTCCTCTGAAAGAGCTTTACCTTCTCGGAACTGCCATAAAATATTAACTGTGTTTCCTAACAGAAAAATTAACTCACTTTTGTCACCACTGCTATGGTTTTTTTTCCAGGCTGCTGAAAACAAGAGCCATAGGCCTTACAGCCTCGCTGCGCAGGAATGGTTTTCATGTACTGCCACCTGCCGTCAGCGTGCCTGTCTCATCTCTGCACTGTGCCGCTGGGTTTTTATTCCAGCAGTGAGCACATCCGCTCCAAGAAGTCTATTAGAAGTGTAGTGAAGTTGGAAGAACCGCTTTAATTCATACATGCTCTGCCTCTGACAGCATTCTAACAATTCTGCTTCCTACTGTGGCTATAGCCAAACCAGTGCTGTTTCTTCTCCTGTTTAATTTACTTCAATAGCAAGTTTGTATCTTTATTCAGACCTTAGCCAGAGCATTCATGTTCTAAATCTGCAGTAAATTTACAGCAATGCATACCCACGTGTAGCACAAACTTTGCATGTATTTATATACACCAATATTATAAAGCCGCTTCAGAATGCGTATGTTTAGTTACTGTTTGCATATATATTAGCTATTGATTCGAGTCCAAACAGTTAGCACCTTGTTCCTTAAGTCTGTATTATAACAAATAGAACATAATGTTCCAGAAGCTGGCAGGGAAGTAAAACAATTTGTATGCAGTTGAATAAGGGGTGATCTCCGTGTGCTGGAGAGCAACCCTAAAGCAGCCGGGCACACATGGCACTTGGATACGCAGCGACAAACCAGTTGGCAAGATGCTAGAAACATTTAGGCTGAAACCCGTGCCCATGCCTTGTCTGAAAGGGACTCTGGCCTTGGATCCTCACCTATAATTCAGCAGATCCATGCCAATTCCTAGCTCTTATTTCCCCCACAACCTGCGGCTGTTCTCTTAAGCTCTGCTGCTGTAGCTCATCTGCCCAGCACAGCTAATTCAGTTCCTTTATCTCCCACCTAATTCATTTGTGAGATCTACAGGCAGAGATGTTTCTACAGACATACTACTGTACAGGCCTCTTACTGCTTTGGGCTTGCCATCATCCAAACATGACAAATGTTTCTAGATCTAAGATGACCAGGGAAAAGCTTCACACTTTGAGGGCCTAGGGCAGCATGTGCTCCTGGACCTGGGAAGGACACAGGCAGCAGAGGCACTGTCCAGGATCAGCGTGCAGACGAGGCAAACTTCTCACAGTTAACAAAGTTGACAAGCAAAGGACAGTATTTCTGTAGGCAAAGAGAGCCAACTAAGCATGGCTTTAAAGTGGAAGAGGTGAGAATTAAACATCACGTGAAAGCAGAGCAAAATCTGTGCTCGTTCCAGCAGGAGGTTAGCTCAGAAAACAGGGATTCATGACAGCCTCTGAAGAGCAGAAACCTTTATGAGACAGAAGCTATTCAGCTCGAGCCCAGTACAGAATGACAGGCCCTGGTTATAAACTTTTGCAGTGGAGAAAAAAAACCAAAAGGATGTTATGGACCAATTTCATACTTGAAACCATGAGGACTAACTTTGAAGAGGCCAGACGTTTTTGTCTTCCTTAAAGAACAGGAGGAATTCTGAGCAATACACTGAAGAACTTGTGTATTTAAAAAAGTAGAAAGGCACAGCAGAGTTGGTCATGTTTGTTGCAGCCACAAAAATATGTTTATTTGCATATGCAAATATCACATGATATTTATTGATTATGACTGAAAACTGTATGCACCCATTTTAAATAACTCCACTTGCCGTTTAAAAGTGCAGTCGTAATAACTGCAACTGAGCTTCACTCCCCAAACCTTATAGAACTTGGGGCTTCTTTCTGTTCTTTATGCAACTGTTTTGCCCTGTTTTTCAAATCCTCTGCCTTAGCGTCGTTCTTCTCAATGCCATCTCCCAGTTTGTACATTCGACTGGCATTGGCGCAAGCCCACACGTGACCCAGCTCACACCCTTTCAGCGAGTATTTCAGCGCGTGGTTCATGTCCTTAGGGACCCCAGGGGCTCCTTGGAGGTATATTACACTGAGGTTGAAGCAGCTAGGAGCAAAATTGCCATCACAGGCTTTTGTGTAATAGTCTCTAGCGACAACAGGGTCAGATTTATCATCATTTACTCTCCCATCATGGGCCAATAGCCCAACGTTATGACATGCATTTACTGACTTCTTCCCACCTTTCTCACATGACTTCATAAAAGAGTTGTAGGCAGCTTTCAAATCTAGGTCGAGTCCACCTGTTGGTCAAGAAAACAAAAGATTACGGACATGCTAAAACAGAGGGGAGCTCTCTGCTTTACAGCGTGCTCCCCAGTGCTCTTTGGAAAATACAGCATCCCTTGCTTCAGATGCTACAGCCAAAATGTAGGCCTTAGAGACACTGTCATTGCCTCAGTTACAAAGGTTTTGCTAACGTCTTAAAGTTACGAAACCTTCCTCCACTCCATAGTAATCACAATATGGAAATAAAACCCACCACAAAACCAACCAAAACCCACAAAACACTCACTCTACTTCTACACGTATGGATTTCTTAATAGCTAACACTAGACAAAGTATCCTTTTCCCAGTACACCTACACATACACTGTGGCTGTTACTAAAGATCATGTTCCTCACTAGTGTTGTGATTTGGAAGAAGCCTCACAAGTTTACCTGCTTCCCATTAACGTACCAGCAGATACATTTTGGGCAGACTTGGGACCTCCTTATGTAAACTTAACGGACGCATAGCACTGCTTATTTCTTCCTTACTTTCTCTTAGAAAGAGCAGCAAGACGAGAAGGAATCCAAGTTTTAAGAACAGAACACAGAGCAACATTCAGCACTGGATATACTCACCGCTTACAAAGGCTTAACCATAAAAAAATAACACACATGGTTAACCTAAAGTTGGCTACTAAGAAGCAATTCAGGGTTTTCCACCCCTCCCCAGCTTTTATTATGTGACCGAAAAAGAGGCAGGACGGGTCCCAAGGCTTCCTCCAAGGTCAGGAGGTCACACAGGTGCTGAGCACCTCTGGAAGGGGCGCCCCTACACTGAGGCACTCTCACCCCCCCACCCCCTCGGCCCACCTTTGCCGATGGCCTGGTAGGCCCCCAGCTTGTAGCAGCTCTCGCCGTGGCCGTGCGCCTCGCAGTTGTGGCGCAGCACCCGCGCCGCCGCCACGAAGTCCTTCCTTATGGCGTCCAGGTAGTCGGCCAGGCGCTGGCAGCCTGCAAGGCACGGGTGAGGGAGAGGCTGAGGCTCCCGCCGGCCCCGGGGCGGCGGGCAGGAGGCCGCAGTGGGGCCGCTTACCGTCCGGGTCCTTCTCCTTGAAGCACTGGTAGCTGTACTCGACGTGCAGGTTCTCCAGGTAGCCCCGCACCTCCTCCTCGTCCTCGAAGTTGATGAGCCCGGCCATGCCGGAGCGNNNNGGTCCCCGCTGCCGCCGGTTCCCCGGCTGCTTCTCCCGCCCTGGCGACACCGCGACCGGCGAGGTACCGGCCAGCGCCGGCCCGGCACGGCTCTGAGACCGCTCGGCGGTGCAGTCCCCGTGTTCGCCCGCACTGCCTCGTCCCCCCGACCTGGGGATTGCTGAGAAGTTTTAAAGCGGTAACACATTTTTTGTGTTTTACTTGCAGAGTTTTGCACCGTTGCATACATATTTCTGAGGCCTTACTCAGGACAGCCGAACCCCCGGGTCGAGACATGACGGCCTACACGAACACCGCACGCAGGGCCTAGCAGCCGGGGCGGCCTGGCCCAGCCCCGCCTCGGCGCCTGCCCGGTTTTGCCCGCCATTATCAGCTACGTCATTTTCAACGCAGTTTTAGAACGAGGGGGTTGCTGCCAGTGACCGTTACCACCAACCATTCCTTTCTGTGGTACCACAAAACACCTCACCGGGGTTTTTGAGGAGCTGGAACCCTGCGTCCAAGCATGCCCGAGCAGACAGCGCCGGGGCTGGACACCCCCAGAGAGTGGTAATGAACAAGGCACGACGCTTCCTAGCTCTCCCGTTATGGGTGAGTTTAAGCCAGACGTGTTTTGCCAATTGACAGGGCCAACAGAAAGAACGCGGACACCAACAGAAGGGTCAGGCTTGTCTTACTGTCTATTTCAAGATATGGTTAGTCTGAAAAGATAAACTCTTTATACTTTAGATTTAAGCAGCAGCGGGAATAAGCAGGGTAATGCACCGACTGGTTACTACATAGAAGTAACTATAGTGATTAAGAGAGACACATCACCAGTTGCCCTGTTAATACGTTACCATCATCCAGATCCGCAGTTGCTGGGGAGCCCCAGTTGCAGTGAAGATTTGGAGAACCTTTCCTGGCAATTGGGAAGTCCTGCGCAGTGAGTCCACTCATAGGTGAGGCCTCCATCATTGCTGCAAGAGGGTCCGGCTTTCATACAGCTGAATAAACAACCTTAGTCGAATAAATTACCTTCAGAACTTCAAATGCGGGAACATTTGGTGTTTTTCTACCTATTGGATTCTGCCCAAAGCCTGTACAGGGCTTGGGGTTCCTCCCCAGAGGAGTATCCCTATCTGTTTTGGTTTTAATCACATATCTCTCAGCAAGGCCAGGTGTCAGGTTGCACGGCCCTGCACGGTAGATCTCTAGATGGAAGAAAATCTTCTGCTGGTTACTGTTACAAAATAAGCATTACAGCAAAGCTTTATAAGTTGGCATCTAAATACATTAATACTAAAATAGCAAAATATAGATGGAGAATATATTGCATGTGCGATCAATACTATGCATATTAGATACATTGTTTGGTTGTAAGGTTCATCTATAGGTCAACTTTGGTTCAGGGCCTATGGTTCAGGCCTCAGCATTTCAATGTGATACTAGAATATTGATACAAAATGTGGCACACTGTCCAATGCCAGCAGCTCTGAGCACAAACTCAATTTTTGGAGAGTACAGGAGCACATACTCTTTGAGGCCCCCCCCTGCAGTGCTGGGTCCAGCTCTGGAGTCCTCAGCACAAGGACATGGAGCTGTTGGAGCGGGTCCAGAGAAGACCACAAAAATAATCAGGGGCCTGCAACCTCTCTGCTGTGAGAGAAGACTAGGAGAGCTGGGGTTCAGCCTAGAGAAGAGAAGGCTCCGGGGAGACTTTATTGTGACCTTTCAGTACTTAAAGAGGGCCTGGAAGAAAGATGGAGACAGTCATGTTAGCAGGACCTGTTGTAACAAGATAAGGGGTAATGGTTTTAAACTAAAAGAAGGTAGATTTAGACTAGATATGAGGAAGAAATTTTTTACAGTGAGGGTGGCCCAGGTTGCCCAGAGAGGTGGTAGAAGCCCCATACCTGGAAACATTCCCGGTCAGGTTGGACAGGGCTCTGAGCAACCTGATCTAGTTGAAGATGCCCTGCTCAGTGCAGGGGGATTGGACTGAATGGCCTTTAAAGGTCCCTTCCAAACCATTCTATGACTCTACATTATAAATTTACATGACAAAATGCTCAGAGTTAAAATTAATGTGAAAGAACATTTGAGCTAAAATGAATGTTAAAGAATATTTGAGAATGCTTTGTCCCAAATTATTTCAGTAACATAATGCCAGCTCATCCAGCTTTTGGGATAAATAAAACTCGGTTAAATCGGGAGTGCCTAGACTCCCATAGGAAGAAACCAGGTTGTTTATTAACAACTGGAGCTAATTGTGAGAACCATTGCCAGTCAGACTGGTGGCACCACCTGCCGGACATGCTGCCAGAATGTTAAAATATTTCATTAAAACTTTTCAGACTTTTCAGTATTTGGAGTTAACACACATTGTCCACACGAAGGTAGAATTTTGTTTCCAAAATGTGTTAATCAAAACCACAGACTCTTTGAGGAGGCAAGCAAGAAGATCTACATAGTTTGGCCCATGCTGGCTGCTACCTGACAGTTTTTGTGTCAAGTCCTCTGTTCTAGAGAAGGCCTTTGGAAGATGAACTGCTTTTGTACCGGTGATACTGTTTATCTGAAAACTTCCAGTTTGCACAGGCTCAGCAGAAATTCTTTTGAGTTTCTTTGTTTAAATCCTTGAGAAGTCTTGTTCTTGCTGGGATTTTGCCTGTGCCATTTCTGATGCTGAAGCTGAGTCAGCGCCAACTCAACCGTACGGCCTCTCTGTACTGGGAGCAACGTGATGGGGCAGGCCAAGAACAGGCACCAAGAGCAGGGGATCGGTCTGTCACCTCAGTTTTCACTGTCTGAGCCCAGACAGGAGAAAGGAAGATATTTTCTCTCATAAATCCATATGGAATTAGAAAAAGAAGGCACAGATGAGACATCTGGTGACACTCAGGTTGGAGCAAATGAGTGAATTTGTTAACAGAAATGCAAAGAATAGCCTGGAAGCTCCAAAAAACATTAGGAGGTGGAAGAAACAAGTAATGGACTAAGAGTAACCTTACTAGCCCCTCCCTAATCTATGATAATTTCTGTCTCCATAATTAAATAATTTATTTATTCTAAAAAGATTACATTTTTAAGTGGTTACATTCAGAACATGAGGACTGTTGATTCTGTTCTTGTCAGATCCTGAGAATGGAATTTATTTTCTCTACGTCAACATCCTAATCTGAAGAACTGGGACAATAAGTGACCTTTGGTTTGTAGGCCCTAAACAGGCAATATTGTGTTTGATAATATTTGTAGAATATTTTGCCATCTTGTCATGATGGAAACATAAATGGCAGTGCTGGGTTAATGACTAGACTTGATGATCTTAAAGGTCTCTTCCAACCAGAACAATTCTGTCATAAATCATAAAATCATAGAACGTGAGGGGTTGGAAGGGACCTCTGGAGATCATCGAGTCCAACCCCCTGCCAAGCAGGACCATAGAAATAATTATAAATAAATAATTGTAGCAATTGTTTCTTAATGTTTATTTATGTTTTGCTCATTTGCAAGCAACTATTATTCAAAGCTGCTGTACGTAAAATCAGTGATTCTTTAAAAGGTTTGACAGTAACCTCTTTATCATCTCACCCTACTTGGACAGAGTAATTGTATCACTCTTTACTTTGTATCTCAAAGCAAAAAATAACTGTATTCCCTTTACCAGCACCACAGTATAGTATGTATTTGTTGGCAGACAGGTTTTCACTGCTAGTACCGTATCTGAAACCCGGAATTATTTTGTATAAAAGCGTACGGCAAAGCTCCTCTCCAGCTCTCCAAAGCTCCTCCAGCTTCAAAGCAGGTGGCAAAACCCACTGTACCGGAGCAGGTTATTATTCGTATTACCACAATAAACTACTTTGGGCAGGAAACATTTAAACCACAGAGGCTGGATCTGTGAGCAAGAAGCTGACGCTGAGTTCCTGGCTGCCAGAGGTTACCCAAAGACAAGGAACTGCCCTAAAACTCAGACCTCAGCAGCCTCTGCTGGGACCGACTCCCCGGCGCTTCGGGCTTGCTTCATCCTTGCCCCAGCATGAAAGCAGCGGGGTGTCAGGGAAGGTGTCACACGGCGCGGCGCGGGAGCTCAGTGGAGTCCCAGACCCTTCTCCTGTCCCTTTACGCTTCCCACCCCTACACCTGGGCGCCGGAGTGACCCGCGGCGCGCTCCTGGCGCGGCCCCTTTAAGGGAGGCGGGCTCGGCGCGCGGCCCGGCCGGCTGCGGCAGATTCACTTCCAGGTC
>VZZY01009380.1:240123-268873 GCA_013400335.1 Eurystomus gularis
CCCCTGACGGCAGCTTGTGGGGCCGAGGAACGGCGGCTTCGCGCCACACAGGAGCGGGGGCTGCCCGGCGGGCAGAGCTCCTCGGCCGGGCGGCGTGAAGGGCGGGACAGGGCAGACCAGGACAGCACTGCCCAGTCGTCTTGCCTCCTCCAGCCATGCCTTCCTTCCTTGTCCCTACCTCCTCCAGCCCTGCCTTCCTCCCTTGTCTCTGCCTCCTCCGGCCATGCCTTCGCCCCTTGTCCCTGCCTCCTCCAGCCATGCCTTCGCCCCTTGTCTCTGCCGTCTCCAGCCCAAGCCTCCCCCCCGGTTCTGGGTGCAGTCCAACCCTCCATCAGCACTTTTCCCGCTGGGGCTGGCTTTGTGCAGGGGCTGTCTGGGAGCAGCCGTGGCCCCGGAGCACGGGGTTGGCGGCACGCAGGCTGCGTGGGCCTTGCTGACCTGTGCGATGGGCAGCACCGTGCTCCAGCGCCGAGCTGGCCAAAGCTGGAGCAACAGCCGTTCTCTGTTCAAGACACGCCTCGCAGCAGAACGTATGGGTGCTGTTTGGATTGCTCCTCTGCTTGAGGGATGAGTGTGCACATTTGCTTTTAAAGAACTAGCAGGAATTTCCTGGGTTATCTGGTCTCATCCCTTGTTGTTAAAAGCCTAATTTCATTTAATCCCCTAATAAAGTTTTAAGTCTTGATTTTTAAAAGTAGGTACCTTTTGTGCATGCTGTTCTGGTCAGTGGTAGAACTTGTTTGGTATTTTAGATGTACTGACATGGAAATTTGTGGCAAAAATTCGAATTTGTGGCATTTCTGTGCACTTTGTTGTTGTGCTGGCACCTGTGCTTCACCTTAATAGGTTTTTTTTTCCCCTTCCTATAGCTTTTATTCAATGTGCTGTATTTAAAGGTGACATTCATGTCTCTCACCTTTTGATCTGCTAGGCTAAGAAAAGCTGATTTTGCTTCCTGCTTCCAACATGCTTTATTTCCCCAGAGCGTTCTAGTAGCTGTTATGTCCAAACTGAAATGGTGCAGGCATTCTTTAACATAAATAGCCCCATGAGATCTCCAAGTGTCCTGAAAATTACATGATACCTTCTTATTTTTGCCTGATACTTCTCCTGATACCTTCTTTGGCTGGCTCACATTGCTTTCATGTGGTCGAGCAAACCATTCAGGTTCTTCTCTCCAGCCATTTATAATTGATGAACTCATATCTGAAGTTCTTGATATTAATCTTGAAATACACGGCCTTACTATGTTGTTTTAATGTGGCACTATTTAATTTTAGACCTTTTGTGATCCCTGCCAACTCTGTATCACGAGCAACTTTAATCAGTATGTTCCCAATTGTTCTGCCAGAGTAGTTAATGTTATATTTGATTTTGAGCATAATCCTTCACTGAGTCTGGTTAATAAATTGCCTACATCTGCTTCATGCCATTTAAGTACGATAATCGTAAGCTTTCTTTGTAACATAAATCAGAACTGTTTATTTTTCACTGCCTTTCCTTTATTAGCCCCTAGAAGAATTTTGATGACTGTTACTTGAGTTGCTATTTCTTGATCATTTTGAGAATGTCCATTTTAAGAAATGAAGAAAAGTTTTGGGGTTGTGGAGAAGTGGAAAACAGAAACATGGTGTGTCGAACACCACAGATCACAGCTCCAAGTTACCTCTTATTTTCCTGTAAACTTTTGAGAGAAATAACTGCCACAATTTGAAAAGCCCCTTACCCTGTATCACATCTCCTCCATGGCGACTTCAGAGAGAAAAAAGCAGAGGGGCTTGCATAGAGACCTTACACGCTTGGGTTTGTCATACTGAGTCTGCAGTCGGGTGTAGAAGTTGGGGTGTACATCATAGAAATAGTTCTGTTAGGGCTGAAATTGGTATTTGTCTTCCAGTGTTTTATACTGGTTTATTGGGAGGGGGCTGGGAACCCCAATGAAAATTGCCTATGAAGAAAAGGTTTGATTTTTCATGAATCTGAGACAAAAAGCCAGAAAGAACTGACTGTCTCAGGCTGGAGCTGGTGGGATCACGATACCTGCAGTGAGAAAGGTTTCACACAGAATTTACTTCTTGTGCAAAGTGACATTGCAATTACTGATGGGCAACATCAATTAACCCTGTCTCTTCTTCAGTGGTATGAGCAGGTGGTTGTGTGGTGATGCTTCCCAAAGGAACAGGAGTTTGATTCTCACACTCAGCCAGTTAATCTAGGTGTAATGTTGTGCTTAAGATTCTCAATCTTATTCCAGGTGCTTTAATATGTCCTCTTAAGCTCTCTTTTTTTTTTCCCCCCTTTTTAAATACATTTTGAAATACAGGGTAAATATATTTTAGCAATATTTAAAGTCAATTGAAGGAGTTTTTAAACAAAAATGTGGAGGATGGTGTTCTTTGTGAGAACCTTTGCAACTGCACTGGTGTGTGAGCTATAAACTGAACTGGGTAACATCGTGTTGAGGTAGGTGTTGCATTTCAGTCCGCTGCTGGATTGTGTTACTGCTAGCCCAGCAGCCAGGCAGTTGACTCCCCCACTCCAGCCCTCTGCACACTTTTTGTTTGTTTGCTTGCTTGCCTTGGTTATATTAAGCCCTTATAAAGTTATCTTTTTGAAAGAATTAACTTAAGCCTTTAAAAGCCCATCTAAATGCAGTCATTCTACTTTTTGTACTCTTCCATAACCTAGCTGGTTGTAGATGTGTCACTCTTAACATTTGTGCTCTAGCTAATGAGGACTCGTAGACTTGCATCATGTAATGTATAAATCTGTGTTTTGGGGAATTTGCTTTTCTATTTTTCTGGCCACTGAATGAGTTTGATAGCAGGAAAGAACCTGTGTGGTTACATGGCAGTGTCAGATAATTAAGATGGCTATGAAAAAGTCAAATACACATCATAAAAGCTGTACTCAAATATTACTGGACCATGTCTATTAAAAAATCCCCCAAAACCTGTGCTATGGTTGACATACATTTACAGTGTCTCATTAGAGTATTAGAGCCAGAAAGTGAAATGATCTGAAAACAAACGCCAGGTTTGTTTTCAGGGTCGCATTTGCAAGCACAGCTAGAGAAAGGAAGCACTCAAATCCCAACCTGCCAAGAGCCCGCATACAGCGGAACGCTTTTATTACGAGGTCTTTAACTGGCCAATATTCTCTTTACTTAAAGAGGAAGTTGAGAAAAGGAATGCTGCTAGCTCACATAAAAGGTTAACAGACTGCATTCAGGCTGTTCTATTTCGGTAGCCGTCACTCTAGGAAACTGTTTTTATGATGTTTGTCAAGGGACTTTATTAGGTACTGATAACAATATTTCACCGATCTGCCCAGGTTACCTCAGGAGCCTTTCTTAGGTTTGTTTCTTCAGCCTTTTGGCAACTAGTTGAAGAAACATCACAAATGTCTCCTATAACGGGTATAAGCAGAGTTAATAAAAATGATACTGTGTTGTTGGCAAGTGTAATTGATCCTTACTTGTGGATTTTGTTCCTTTACTGTATGGAGATGTCCTGTGTGGACTTCTGGAGTGATTGCTTTATGTGAAAATTAAAACAGTATCTGCAAATTACAGATGGGCCAGTTAGAAGTATTGGTTGAAAAAAATAGTTCTCTGAGTCATATGCTAATGGCCTATCTGCAAGGCTAAAAATTCTCATTGGAATTTGCTCACCGATATATAAAAGTGTTTTAGCTTTTCTGGCAGGAATTATGGAACTGTGCCAGAAAGAGTGAAGAGAGCCAGTATTCTGGTTTTATGTTTAAGCATCAAATTAGAAACACAAGATCTATTGGGAGATGAGGATGTCTTTGCTTCAGTGGGAATAATTTTCATATGCCTTCGAGTAAGGATTCTGATTTTCCTTTGAGTTGGCAGTCATTGTGTAAGTCTTGGGTCTGTGTATTAATTTCAGGTTAAAAAGAAAATTTTCCCCTTTCCTTTAAAAAATACACTATTTTAAACTAACTGGTGGTTTTGTCTCTTTAGAAGTACTTCAGGCATTGTTGCACATTATAAGGAGACAAAAGACATTCATAGTTCCAATTTCTGTCCTTCTTTTTCATATCAACTTAAGATTGGAGGCAGCCAAAATTGCTGTTTTCTGGTAACATGAGCAAGCTGCGTCACAAAGTAACTCCTGTTTCTTCAACAGTAAAATGTAATAATCAAGCTTTTGGAAAAAATAGTGAAAATTAAGCAGTTAGCAAAAACAAGTCAAAGGAGTTGGAAGTTGTGTGTCAAAAAGCTGTAGAAAGAGCTTGTGTTTGAATCATTTGGAGATTCTAGTTCCCAAACCTGTAGTTAAGTGTTCAGGAGCTATTAAACTGCAGACTCTCATTGATGTCAATACATGATTCATTAAAGATAAGCTCCATTCCATCTTTGCCCTGATGTGGTACCTCCCAGTCTTCAAATATACACACCTTATCTTAGAAGACTTATTCCCATCATTTCTTTAATATTTCTTCTATATAACCTTTTATACTCAGCAGAGAAGTACAGAAATATATATTAGGCAAATGAAGCAACAGTTCAATGAGCTAGCAAAGAAAGGTGAAATTATCCAGAACTTTCAGTATAAAAGGCAAGCTACAATTTTTCCTGCAGATGAGATCTGGCAACAGTTGATGCTGTTATTTTCAAAATTGTCTGGGGGAGTATGTACCAGTCACTCGGCCTTCTTTTGTGTAGTGCTGGGGATGATTCACAGTGCTGCATGTCATTCTTTATGTTGATTAATCTGTGTGACTGAAAACAGTAGGCTATTATTAGGCGTAGAATAAAAAAAAAAACCTTTGAGGATTTTGTGTATCAGTGTGCAATCTCAAGAAGGAAAAGTTCAAGTTTATATTCTGCCTTGTCCTTTGTACCCAGGGTTCTACTATAGGTGATTTTTCAGGTGCTTAGTCTAAAAAGGAGGAAATTAGTATCTATAATCAGAAGTAATACTGTAGTAGTTGTTAATTTATTGCTGCACAGAATTTGGGATTGTAATTCTTTCTGAGTTTCCTTTTTTGCTGTGAAGCTGTAGCTGCCCTTTACAGTATCAAAAATTGCTCCTAACATATTAAACTTACCTGCATTTCTAATGTAGGTTGGTAGTAGGCTTCTAATATGAGTTGACTTAAATGAAAGGGTGAAAGAAATAGTTTAAATCAAGAAATAAAATTTGATTTAAAATCTTCTTTCAGCCTGTCTTGGTTAATTTCCAGTAGACTTAATAAATTCAAATGATCTTATCAGCAATTACTTTTCTTCCTCTGTAAACTGAAGCAGGGTTCAAGACAACAAACCAGACTGGATGTGGTCCTGGGAGTGACTGGGGGAAGGGGCTGCCTGTTGGTTTGGCCAGTTGTTTGTTGTGCGACCTGACTTTGCCTGGCTCTAAGGGAGGTGTCTCCTTTTGTAATATTTGCCTGTTCCAGTGAGAATCAGACTAACAAAAATGAATGATTTGCCTAAAACCAACGTTACAGAATAATGGGTGATTCAGAGAGAGAATGATTGGACTAAATCTCCTTTGTTTCATTGTGTTTTGCATATGACAGGAGGAAGCTTCTCCGTATTCGTTACTTGATATCTGCTTGAATTTCCTGACTGCCAACCTAGAGAAGTTTTGCACAGAAAGGCAAGATGGAACGCTGTGCTTGCAGGAGCCAGGGATGTTTCCACAAGAAGTGGCTGATCGGTTGCTGCAGACGATGGCATTTCATGGTAAAAACAATTATTCGTGGGTCATCAGTGAAAATATTTTACTGGAATGTGACACTGCAGTTCTGGTGTATTTTCTAGTAGAATCTACTGTTGCAGCTGTTAAAACTGTGTTCTTTAATCTCTTAAGAGGGTTTCTGTTATTTTCACTTTTCCGCAGCTTCAGCTGAATGTTGCATTGCCATATAGATAGTTCTAAATAGAAAGTCCTGTGTCTTGGGCTTATTACTTTAATTTAATGTTCCTTTAAGTGAACATTCTTTAACAGATCTTCTTTCAATAAGTTAAAAAAAAAAAAAAGGACTTACTTGATTCTGCTGCTTCCAGCAGCGCTCAAATATTTCAATATCTCTCACAGAGCAATTACTTGAATTTTTTTTACTGTGTACCCTAGGAAATAATATTGTGATTTTCACTAAAATAGTTTCTCACCTCTTTTAGCCCTTTTATTGAAGTGGAATTATTTGCTTGAAAGCAGTCAGTTTCAACAGTGGTATAAACATCTGTGAAAACAACATTGTGGTGTTCTTACATTGTAGGCACTGGCCTATCATGTTCTCTGCCAGTGTATTTTTGAGGAGAGGAGAGCTTTGCTTGCTTTGAGCAGGACAAAGGAAAATGTTGTGTCAATAAAAGCTTCTTAGCGTGAAAAGAGCAAATGTATAGATTACCCTACAGAGGAGGCAAGGGACCCATTCCTGGAGATCCCACAGAGATGAGACATGATGCTAGAAAAATGACTGTAAACAGGCCAAGCGCCCTATCCTGGAAGTGCAGATTTTATTGGGTCTTATTGTGCAAATATTCTAGTTCTTTCAAGTTGTTCTACTCTGATATAACAGAAGGAATGGTCCTAAAGAAAGGCAAACTCAAAAAAACTTTTCATCTTCAACGTACATTACTTTTTGGTAAGTAATTATTTGGAGTAGACTCAAGGAAACAGATTCAAGGAAACTGAATTACCAGAAGCTTATTTACTGATGCCTGTAACGATGAAGGCAGTTGAGGACACTGAAACATCAGAAACGCTGGGTCAGAGTGCAGGGTGAAAAAGGTGCATGCCAGATAAACAGGGTGTGGCTCAGGTAGGCCAGTGGGAGAGCCTAACTCAATCCTTAAATGGAAAGAGGAGCAAAAATTAAGAAGTAATTTAGCAAAACTTCAACCAAATCATAATTATTTATCACATTTAATTTTTTTGCTGGGTACCAATTGTTTCACGCCGTACTTTCTCTTCCTCTGCAAAAGAAGAGTGCCCTGACTACTTGGTCAGAAATGCCCAAACTGTTTGCTCTTCAGAAAGGTCTGCAAGTCTTAATTTGACTTTGTCGTAGAGTCAGTTACTAGTTCGTGACTTCGAACTGTGATGGCAATGACGTTTTCATTCAAATACATTGCATTTTCAGTTTCTTTTCTATGTTCAGTGTGCTTGAATATAGGCCGTAAAAAACAAGGAGCGTTGACATCTGTAGCCCTCCAGAGTGAAACTAGAAGGACATGTTCTTCCTACTCCTTTTGTGTTTCAGCCATACCCTTCTCCTATGGCTTTCTATAATGCAGTAATCCTTCTGTTGATAGATATGAATAAGAAATCTCAGCATTTCCCATGTGTTTGGGATAATCCTGTGCATGGAACTAAGTGTATTATTTCAGTTAGGATGTTGCCAGTATGCTGCAAGAAAAGACAAGTTACTTATGTAGTCTTCTTGCTACAAAACAAAAAAGATAATCTCAAACAAGATTGTTGCATTTCCTTTTTTCTTTGCTGTCTTTCTCTCCTTCCCACCCTTTCTTTGTCCTCTTTGAGAAAGAAACCTAAGAAGTGATTCACATTCAGCTTGTTTCTGAGCAACACTCCTACCTTCTTGCTGAGGGATATCTAGAACTTGATTAGCTTAGTTTACTGTATTGATCCTACTTATGAATTCAATCAAATGCTCAATTACTCAATTGAATTAAAGCAAGATGAGAACTGGTCATTGACTACTGGTACTATCTTGAGGTTC
Organism: Eurystomus gularis; assembly: GCA_013400335.1. Lineage (NCBI taxonomy): Eukaryota > Metazoa > Chordata > Aves > Coraciiformes > Coraciidae > Eurystomus > Eurystomus gularis. The sequence goes on from VZZY01009380.1 coordinate 247,843, forward strand.
GTGGAACTGTGACCAGGCAAGAATAACTTCCAGAACCTTTGAAATGCTGTTTTTAGCACGCTTCTAACCAGTTCAGTGAGAAAATCCAGAAAATGCAGGCAGCAGTCTGAATGATTTGAGTCATATCCACGTGTTATTTCTTGCATGTTCCATGTTCTGAACCAAGCAGGTAATGTGTATGTACTGCAACTTACCTGTCCTATTCTTAAACCTGAGCTTGTAATCTTAAAAGTGGAATCCCAGATATAAAATTTTAGGGGTTGGTGGCATAGTAATCCAAGACAAACCACTTTGCAGTTAGTTAACACTTTGCACCCTTTGGTTTCTGAAAATAGAAGTGATGTTCTGTAACACTGGAGCCAGGCACTAATGCTGTTTTCCATTAGGGCTTCTGAATGATGGAACTGTGGGCATCTTCCGAGGCAACCAGATGCGTTTGAAACGAGCTTGTATTCGGAAAGCGAAGATCTCTGCTGTGGCTTTTCGGAAAGCATTCTGCCATAACAAGCTGGTAGAACTTGATGCTACTGGGGTGAATGCAGATATAACAATCACAGACATTATAAGTGGACTTTGCAGCAATAAATGGATCCAACAAAATCTCCAATGCCTTGTGCTGAACTCACTAACTCTTTCTTTGGAAGACCCCTACGAGAGGTGCTTCAGCCAACTGTCTGGGCTCCGTGCATTGAGTGTTACCAACGTTCAGTTCTACAACGAGGACTTGGCAGATGTTGCTTCACTTCCTAGGTTAGAAAGTCTGGATATATCGAACACCTCTGTCACTGACATAACAGCACTCCTCACCTGCAAAGACCGGCTCAAGTCCTTGACCATGCACCACCTGAAATGCTTGAAAATGACCACAACCCAGATTCTGGATGTTATAAGAGAACTAAAATACCTGAATCACCTTGATATTTCGGATGACAAACAGTTCACATCAGACATAGCACTTCGATTACTGGAACAGAAAGATATCTTGCCTCACCTTGTGTCTTTGGACATTTCTGGAAGAAAACATGTTACGGATAAAGCTGTAGAAGCATTTATTCAGCAACGGCCCACAATGCAGTTTGTGGGACTGCTAGCTACTGATGCCGGCTACTCAGAATTCCTAACGGGAGAAGGAAACCTAAAGGTTAAGCGGGGGAATTAATTTTACTGAAAAATTACAGTGTGCAAGAAAAATAGAATTAATGATTTGTAGCAAATGTATGTGGGTGTTTCCGAAGGAGGATGTAGGTTCATTTTTTTTAACTGTTAATTGTAATTACTGACTTTCTGTGCTAGAATTAAGTAGGAATTTGACATAAACTGCTAAATTTACATTATAGTAAGAAGCATCAATTTTCTGTGTCTTTTCAGCTCTCGTAGATCCTGGTTTAACATACCAGATCTAAGAGAGCTGAACTCTGTCTAGTCTGAAGTTATTTACTGGAATAATATTTTCTGGAAGTGAGCACAGTATCTAGCTTAAGGCAGCAATGTGTGGAGGTACACTTTGCATAAGCTTTGAGCAGTTCATGATTAACGCAGCAGATACAATAAACCTAAAAACCAAGCTGCTTTTGTACTCCATTACCAGTTCTGTTTCCTATTACAGTATTTCTACCCACTTTGGTGGGTCTTTTGGTGATGAACATGTAAGGAGCAATTACTTAGGATGAAGAACTTCCTCTTCTTAAAAAAATCCTAAATTACTCAGCCCCTTAGGATGAGATGATGTTTGCTGAAGTGCATTTATTTATTTTTTAGTGCCAGGCAACAAGACGTCATTCCCTGTTCTGTAGAATTTGCATGCACTTACTGGAGCCTGTCCTGTCCCTGCTATGAAGGGGTCAGAATGAAGGAAGAAAAAGAGATGTTTTAGACATGTCAGTGTATCGTCTTTGACTCTGAATGGTGGTTCCTACTGTGCCATGAGGATGATGGAAACTGCAGAGAGAATGAGGAAGAATTTGCATTATGTGTCCATAGTTTAGTCTGTCTCCTCTGCAAGCTGAGTTTTGCACTTCAGTTTTAAAATTCAGAATGCTCCTGTTACAGGCAACTGAGGTAACACAGACACAATTATAGAATGTTTTTTCCCCTTGAGCTTTAGACAGTTTTTAATGGCCAAGTCTCCTGAGCACTTAGTTGTCACAGCTGATAGCAGTGTGTGTGAATGCTGAAATGCATTGTTGGAGAAAGCAAATTCCCATTTGGTGTAATGTATGGCATCAGGAGATTATACCTCATGTTTGGTAAAAAATAATTTAATATAATCCTTGCTGTTTAGAGTACATGCTTCATACGAGTAACTGCGTTATGAGAAGGCAGGAAGGAAGAAGGTTCTAGTAATGGGAAAATCATGATGGAGTCAGCAGTGTCGGTAGCAAAAAGGAGTTTGCATTTCTTTCTTATTTTCCCGTTGGTTTAAAGGCATAATTGTCAAGAAAAGACTGTAGGCAGCAATTGTTTTTTTTTGTTCCCCGCCTTGTTTTCTTTTTTTTTTTTCTATGACCTGAAATTCATTAGTGACTGTACTGAAGTATTCATCTGCTTAGTCTAGATACTGCTAAAGAATAAACAGGACACACAGCACTCTGGGAAACAGCAGAAGTGAAGTATTGCTGTCTTTCTAGCAGTCCTGTGAAATTTTATTATAAAAAAACTCTTGAAGGATGGAACACTAGGCAGGTGTTATATTGAGAACATGAAATCAAGTGGAAAAATCTTCGTAGTGTGTATAATTGGCTACAAAACATGTCGGTAAATATGATTGCCCTGTTCTAATCAGTAGAGAATATAAACCAAAATCCAAGATGGTGTCAGCTCTCTCAAGGCTGTACTATATTCCTGATCTAGCAAGTTTCGGAAAAATTTGGCTTTATACAACACAGGGTGCACAGAATGTGACACTTTCATCTATGAACATTTGCTTTCCCTTATGTGACACATTAAGTAGAAAAAGTTCTGTGTGCTTCCCAAAGCATTTTTTTAAAACAGTGATTGCAGCAATGATTCATTAAATCAGACTGAGGAACAAACCATCTACAGTCATACAACTTACAGTTATAAAGTAGATAAAATAGAGTTAAATGGAAGATGTGGCAGACTGGGAAGTGGAAAAATCCACAGCTATTTGATTTAATATTCTGAACTTAAGCTTGTATTAGTTAATAGCTCATAACTTCTAATGCAGTCTTCACCTAAGTTAGCTCATTGTTTGGTTTTCTCATGTGTTTAAAGTTTACTTTTAAGAATTACCGCTTTTGCAGAGCATGAGTTAGTTCTTTCATATGGTGCTGGAAAGCTATTGCTACAGATACAGCTTGTGGGAAACTTGATGTAAACAAAGAATGGAAATATTTTTATATATATAAGTATAACCAGAGCTAGAACTCAGAGCCAAAAAAATTGCAGCCAAAAGACCATCTTCATCAATTTATCAGCTGCATTTGACGAGAGCATTCAGTTACAAATAGTGCTTTTAGGCATTTGGTGAATCATGAGCACCTTTGTTAGATATGAGGTGTATGAAACTTAGTGGTTTCATACAGGTCTGCTTAAAGACATGACTGAAGCCTAATTTTGGCTTATAATGTGGCTTCTTCTTTATGAATGTTTGAAGATTGTGTAGTTCTGGATTAATACACCCAGATAAAGTAATCATTTGTTCACTGAAGGATTTGGCTAAAATTATCACCACCTTTGAAACTGCAGATTTGCGCTTTTCAGGAACAAAATTTTAAAAGTAAAATGGTGACATCTTGAACTAAAGATTATTTCTCCGTTCGTAGGTGTCAGGAGAAGCAAATGAAACTCAGATTTCTGAAGCACTGAAGCGTTACAGTGAAAGGGCCTTCTTTGTGAGAGAAGCACTCTTTCACTTATTCAGCCTGACACATGTAATGGAAAAAACAAAGCCTGAAATTTTAAAGGTAAGATAATATAGTTTCAATGATTGTAATGCACTGTTCCTTAAACTGAGCTCATTCCCAAAACTCAGATATTAATTCTTTTGTAAGCTTTTACACTTTTTTTGGTTGTCATTTTGAAGATTAAAATGGGAATGTTGAATAACAACATAATGTTGAATGACAATCGGCAACTATTTAAACAATAGCGATGTACTGTAGTATTTTGTTAGGTAAAATTTATCTGGGTGAAAGTATAGTGTCTAAATGTAGTAGCATCTAAATATTTTCATGTGATTTTGAATATGATATGAAGTTTTCTTCAGATGCTGAATTCTGTCATTAGAACATACCTGTCCTGGGTCAAATCAAAGGTCTGTCTCGTCTTATTCCCCAGATAAAAGTGCCTTCTGCTGATGCTCACAAAACAGTAAGAATAAGGAAGGCACTGAGTGATATTTCTCTCCATTGTCACCTTCCAGCATGACAGCAAGTGAATAAATATCGTTAGTGTTGTATATTGGGCTCTTAACTTGGAAACTTCCATAGAAATCCATTCTAGGCATTGGCTTTCCATGTCTAGAACATCGGAGATGGTTTAATTTTTACTGTCATTGTAAAAAGAGGCATTAGTAGGACAGATGATTCTTGTTTTTCCTGTTCTCTGACATTGAACACATGACCTTGAATTTGCTGGCTTCAGTATCAAATAGACTGGCATTCAATATTCAAGAAGAAGAATGATTTCTTAGGTGAGATCACAATCAACATATGGAGCTGAAAACTTAATTCAGGAAGAAACAATGTATCCGTGAAATGTAAGCTGTGAAAAATAGATCCTGAAAGAGCAGCTTAGGATGTGATCTGGAATGGCTAGTCACCAAACAACAAGCCACTACATCATTACCATTACACTGCAGAAATTCTGTTCTACCTCATTCACCTCTGAAAGGATTTGGTGATTTTTTGTTTGTTTGTTTTTTTTTAATTCCAGTTTGTAAATGAAACTCTGGATCTTTCTAGGAATCTCTTGCATTCCATGCAGGCTCTACTTTGAGAGGCTGCCACAACCAGCACAAAAGGACTGGGAGAAGTAGAAGTTGTCAACTTTGAATCACTGAGCAGAAGGAAATGTTCCTCCTGAGAATTAAAATCATACCAGATGGATTTTTTTTTCACTTAAGTAAAAGGGAGGCAGAAATTTGGTGCTGTGTGTCACTGCTATGGCCTCCAGCAGCAGTGGATTGCTCTTGGGGTATGTGTGCAAACGTGTAAGTAACTAACGTGGGCAAAACTCTTGCATTTCAGCTTGTGGTTATTGGAATGAGAAATCACCCCCTAAACTTGCCAGTGCAGTTGGCAGCAAGTGCGTGTGTCTTTAACCTAACCAAGCAAGATTTAGCAGCAGGCATGCCTGTGCGACTTCTGGCTGATGTCACACACTTGCTTCTGAAGGCCATGGAGCACTTCCCAAATCATCAGCAGGTAACAGACCACATTTCTTTATTTTCTGTAGGATTCTCTGTCTTGTGGATCTTACATGAGGTTTCTCCACATCTTGTGACCTCGTGGAAATATGCTTAATGTTTCCTAGCAAGAAAGTATTCTGAAATAGATGTCTCTAATGAAGTAATTATTTTTCATTTCTCATAGCTGCAGAAGAATTGCCTTCTTTCACTATGCAGTGACAGAATCCTTCAGGATGTTCCATTTAACAGGCAAGTTTTATGTGTCAGTTGAAATTAGTTGTAGCATTGCAGAGTATTTTTCTTTGTCTGTTCCTTCAGAAGGTTTGTTTCTGGTCTCAGTTTAAATAATTCCAGTGTGCTGAAGTGCGTTGGTCTGGTGTTTCAGAAGATTGTATGAAATTTTTATTCCTTTTTTGGAAGCAGTTCCTGTGGACTTGGTTATATAATTAGACGTAAGAGACCCTAAGCAAACAACTCAAAGCTGACTGAGGCTCATGCAATACCTGTAATTTCACTGTGTAATTCTATTTTTTTTATGAGGCATACTTCCAGTTTCTTCTGTCTTGCATGTGTTTCTGTCTGATGTTGTCTGTGTATGCCTTTCTTCTACAAAGACTTATGAGATGTCTGAAAATTTAGATTTATTTTTAACTTCCAGGTTTGAAGCAGCCAAACTTGTTATGCAGTGGCTGTGTAATCATGAAGATCAAAACATGCAAAGGATGGCTGTAGCCATAATTTCCATTCTTGCTGCAAAGGTACAGAATTCAAGACTTGAGATTATGGGTTAATAGCTGTGAAGTCTAAAAAATCATTGATATGGTTTTGTTTGTTTACAGCTTTCAACAGAACAAACAGCTCAACTTGGTGCAGAACTCTTCATTGTTAGGGTAAGTCACATACTTCCCTGAAAATAAAAATAAACCTTCCTCTCCAGCTATCTGTGCTAACTGTTCCTAAAGATACTAAATAAACATAAGGAGATAGAATGCTAAGATCACATTAACCTGTATCCATTTAACAGCTCTTTAAAAGAGGAAAGCCTAGAGAATTTGTTAGAGATGGTATCAGAGACAGTGGCAATTAAGACATATTAGCGTAGATGAAAAGAAGCCTAAGTGGAAAAACTTGACACAATTAGTACAAAGTAAAATAGTGAGAAATCTCTTGATTTGAAAGCCATTGTATAAGATGAAAGATGCTCAAAAAGAGAGTATTTGAAGTAAATCCTTAGTGCTGGCAGTGTTTACATGGAGTCCAAGGTTCTGTGGATGGCTTTGTGCCATCCACAATAATACTACACATGTAATTATGGTGAACACAAAGGAATTCCTCTAGCAGGCAACCATTTCAAAGGGGAAATAAAAAGGTTTTTTTGATATGCAATCATGACTGGGATTTTTGTTTCGTTCTGTTTTTTTTTCCAGCAACTTTTACAAATAGTTAAACAAAAAACAAATCAGAATCTTGTAGATACTACTCTGAAGTTCACACTGAGTGCGCTTTGGAACCTCACTGATGAATCTCCAACAACATGTCGGCACTTCATTGAAAATCAAGGGCTAGAACTTTTCATGAGAGTCTTAGAGGTGAGGAGTACAGTTTGGGTGGTGGATTATCAACATAGGTTTATAATTAACATTGTTTCAGTAATAAGCATAAATACTTTGTTTCTTTTTTTTTCCCCACAGTCTTTTCCATCTGAATCGTCCATACAACAGAAAGTTCTTGGACTTTTGGTGAGAAGAAAGAGAAGGGGAAAAAAAAAAAGCCTGAAATACATACTTGAAAAAATTGATTTTTAAAAATTTTATTTTCTTTACCCCATGTTAATCTGAAAACTTGCCTAATGTCTTTACATTCTTCAATCTTTATAGTGTGCGTTATTCACAGTTGACATGTTTTGGACTGTTTTGCCAATTCTCCAAAAGCACTAGTTACATTGAAATTGATGGTTACAGTAAACAAAAAGAGCTTTTAAGAAAGGACAGTGAGCGAGGCGTCAAATGCAAAAAGTAGGTTGAAAATCAATGGAATTCAGCATTGTGCACTGCTGAAGTTTACTGAAATTATGTTTAAGAATGTTAAAACTAGCCTTTAATTTAATGTAATCTGCATGCTAATAGCCTAAAATTACTTAGGAGAAAACCTCTTTGAGGCAAATTCCTGCATTGGACTGGAAAAGTTTTCAAAAGCAGAAGTAGTACTCTGGCATCCAGTGGTCTCCTGGATGTATGAAGATCTCATCCTGGTGTTTATATGTGTTTACTTGCACAATGTAGTTCAAGTTTACATGTTTATCTCCCTCCTATGATATTTCTTCTGTTGATATTTTCTCTTTTTTTTTTTTTTTCCCCCCCTCCAGAATAACATAGCTGAGGTTAAAGAACTCCATTCTGAATTAATGTGGAAGGACTTTATAGACCACATCAGTAAATTATTGCACAGTGTGGAGGTGGAAGTTAGCTACTTTGCAGCAGGGATTATTGCTCATTTGATATCTCGAGGAGAGCAGGCCTGGACATTAAGTCGTAGCCAGAGGACATCTCTCCTTGAACAACTGGTACAGAAATGATGGTGAATTTTATCATAGTCTTTTACATTTTTTCAATGTTAGTATTTACAATGAGTGTTCTTGGTTCTGTATTTTGCAGCATTCTGCCATTTTGAATTGGCCGACCCCAGAATGTGAGATGGTGGCTTACAGGTAACTATTGTCTGTTGACTTAGAATTTGGAAAATAAACTGAACTAGATTTAAAACTGTTCCCAAAGCAGAGTGAGCTGCTGCCCAGACATGGTTTTGCCTAGTGGAAAAACACCTATTGACTTAAAACGTACAGTGTATTAATTTTCCCGTTGTGACCAAAGAAGGTTAGGGGCTCCCGTAAAAGAAAAATACAATATTGTTCTGCTTTTCTATTAGAGGTGTTCAGCTGCATGCCTAAAAGACACAAAGACTAACCAGTAAGGTTATATTGACTAGCACTAGGTTAGCATTCTCTGTCCTAGGTAAAGAAGCTTCAGGCCAAAAAGTACAATTAGAGAATTGCTGTCCATCCTTATAAATACCACTGGTTTTACCCCAGTTTTTAGGGAGCAGGAGGCATCCAAATGGTATGGTAAATGCATACCCCATATGTACTAGATATGGTTTTTGCTAGTAATTATCTTAAACATTAAAAGACTCGCCTGCTGCATCTAAACCTCTAGTTTATCAGGTGTCTCTCCTAATTAAGCCTGTAGCTGAACGGGATGACATGTGGCCTCTGAAGTAATAATACCTAGTAGTAAAGTGAGTTGCTGTTCCTCTCCTTTTTTATAGGTCTTTCAATCCGTTTTTTCCACTACTTGGCTGTTTCATGACACCTGGTGTCCAGTTATGGGCAGTGTGGGCCATGCAGCACGTCTGCAGCAAAAATCGTATGTATCACGATAATATTACCCTTAAAATTCTTATTTCTTAGCATATTATTCACTAGCATGAAGGGGAAAAATAAGAATTCCAAAAGTATTCACTCCTAATCTGCTTAAGAAACTACATTCAGGCTTTGACTAAACGGGGCAGGACAAGAAAGTAATAAAAGTCCTTTATATATATATTTTTTTTAATTTACTGGAATTTAACTGTTACATGCACAGTATTAATTCCAAAATGTGGACATGTGTTAAGATTATTTCTTTGTTTGCACAGGTGTTTTTATTCAGAAATGTAAATATGAATAATGGGCAACAAATGTATTTTAAATTAAGAGCAATGATTGTAGCAGGCAGCTATCTCTCACTATCAGAACAGAAGTTTTAGGTAATCCTCATCTCTTTTGGCAGTAACTCGCTGTAACATGAAAGTCAATTTCTTAATTTGTCTTTCCACATCAGGAAAGTGAGAACACCAGTGTCGTTTTTGTAATGGGAACATGTGACTAAATGTACAGGTGTTGGGAAAGGAAATAAATCCCCTGAGCATACCAAAATGTGAGATTGGACAAACCTTCTTGGCTTTTAATGCTTTTTAAAAATTATTTTTTGATTTTTAATTATCTTTAAATGTGTGACATGAATGTATTTATTTAACTTCTACCAGATATAAAGCAGCTTTCCTCTAATGTATGAAAGGTATTTTCTGTGCCAGTTTTTTAATCTTCTTGACAGTATCTTGTTTATCCCTGTCACATCAAGGGCTATTTCTACAGGGAAAACACATCTAATCAGGATGAAACAATAACATGGCGTAATCTAGAATTGCACACAAATACTGCTTTCCTGCTCTGGAAAGAGCTTGTAAATGTAATGAGACACTGTTTGCAGGGCACACTGCCTGGAGGTCTGCGAGGACTTTTCCCGTATGGAAGTAGGACTGTTCTGACCAGGTGCTCTTACTGGTCAGACTCTGGATAAGAGTTTTTGATTAAGGCCTTGCAGACTCTTTGTGCCCCAGCCCTGTTAACTCAGTATGGTCCTATTTGTTCTATTTATTTGTAGTGTTTATTTTGGGCTGTCCCAACCTCTAAGCTTTCCGCATGCCGCAGAGGTTTGTACTGACAGTGAGTAACTGCTCTGTGGAATGGAGAGGCTGGAAATACTTGGATGGTGTACTCCTGATGTGAGATCAGGACAGTATTCCTGAAGTCTAGTTCTGATGGTAGTTGGTGCCAGAAGCTTCTGAACAAAGTTACAGCGAAACCAAACCTTTGGTAGAAAATGTAATAACCTACTCTGAGGGAAAATGTGTTTAACAATGAAATACGAAGATTTATTTTGGGGGAAAAATCTTAAGCTTTTGGTGCTTGTCACCAAGAACGCTTTTTGTCCTGGAGAGGAGATGTGTTTTGTTTTGACCTCTTCTTTTACATGAAAGTCAAAAGTCTGGAATTAATTGGATTGGTTTTTCTTGTTTTATTTCTTTTTTTCTCCTTTTGCTGCTTCTCTACATCATGTCCACCTGGATGAGCTAACTTAACTAAAATATCATTAACACCGCAGTAAATGCGATCGCCAGTGAAATGCTTAATGTCAGCATTTAAACAACGCTGGTGTTGCTTCACCCAGACGAATGGTGAAATTGGGCACATGGGAGGTAATGCTCTGTGGGCTGCATTACAGTCATCCCGGCCTTTTTGTAACAACCTCGGAAACTTGCATGTTACATTAAGCATATGGCTCTTTTTATAGCTGGTCCCTGCACGTAATAACATTGGAGCTGATGTACGTGCGCTTTTAGCTTTTAAACATTGATAATGAAAGTGGAAAAGAAAGTAAAATTTTATCCCTGAAAAGGAATTCACAGCCAATAACTAGTTAAAGGCCACCATCAATAGTATTTGGCAAACTGTTTTTGAAGGGACTTGTTCCTGTTCACTCTACAAGCCTGTACAAACAGTGTGGTTTATCTGATACCGTTTTTTGGTAACTGTTCTTTATCGAGGTTTTGGGTAAAGGTGCTATTTTTACCTGGATACTTACAGATTCTGTAGTACTTCTGATTCCCCTTTCTTAAAATCTATGTTACTGAAACTGCCTGTAGAGGAGGGAAGGGGGAGAAAGAGAATACTATGCATATTACAATTACAGAGCAGTTCCCAGTCAGCTAAGACAGACACGGAAACAAACCTGATTACAGGCTGTGTCCCATCCAAACAACTCTGTTGTTCTCTTGTCACTTGTGACAGTACAAGTGTGCTCCTGATGCTTCAGGGAGTGCCCTAAATGCTGCCTGGTCTAGGAGGCGAAAGCAGATTTTAATCAGTGTTTACAGTATCTGCTACATTTACCCTAGATAATTCCTTTTTTTTAATTATCTTTTAAAAAATCTTATTACAGCTGCCAGATACTGCAGCATGTTAATTGAAGAGGGTGGTTTACAGCATTTATACAACATCAAGGAAAACGTCCAGACCGATCCACACGTCCAAAGGATTGCTATTGCCATCCTAGATAGTTTGGAAAAGCACATTTTGCGTCACGGGAGACCACCGCCATGTAGAAAACAGCAACAAAATAAACCAAACTGAAAGTGGCACGTATAGGAGTGTAAAATCTTGTCTCTGTAATAATCCTTTCTGATGTGTGTGTAGTTGGAGTAACTTGTAATATAGTGGTCACCATTAAAGTGATGTGCCGATACTTGTGGTACCCAGAACCATGTACGATAAACCTTTGGTGAACGTCAACTTTAATGGCAGCCACGTATGCAACTTGTAAAGGGGCGCTGCTTGAGCTGGTCATACCTGTAGGGGTGCTGCTGGCTCCAGAGAGACGGGACTTGTACAGATCCATATGCACAGCTGAAGAAAAGGAGTATCTTCCAGGAATATCTTGTGACTTCTGGGAGTGAAAAGTTGTTTCCTCCCTACGACTGCTGTTCAAAACACTGTTTACCGGTTTGGTGTTTGAATAGAATTGTGTGTGGTTGTGAGATTCAACACTTTTACAGATTAAAACAAAAGTACATGCATGCAGGTTACAACGAGACTTGTAACTAAGGTGACCAAAATGTGTTTAGAGGGGTTAGGAGATGCGACAAATGGGGTCTTCGACTTACTTTTCCTTTGGCCTGCAAGCGGTGTTCTTTTGTTTTCCTCACTGCTAGAATGATGCTTTTTTGCAGTTCAGCTCTCCTGAGTCCTCCCTACTCTTAGTAAGATGGGGGTCGGCATTGCATCAGGGAAAGGGGAAACCTGATGGAGCCAAGCAACAGAAACAGGATGGAAAGGAGACAATACTAGACGGGTGAACTAAGCTTGAGATTATAAACTTGATAATAAGAAGAGGTTTTTGCTTGACTACTTTTGGTTGTGTGTGATATTTTTTATGTTGTTTTTAGAATACTGATAAGGAAAGGAGAAGGCTCATTAAAGCAAAATACTGACTTGTCTTCATCATGAAGGGGATTGCATGTCTTGATACGAGGCCCAGGATACTTGGTCACCTTATTTATAAGAGACTGATTGCTCTGTTTTCTGTAAATATTCTGTCAGTATCGTGCAGTGAATTATATTTCCAAGTCATCACAGTGCAAAATATCACCCAATGTTCTATGTAAGCCCTGTGTCAAATGCATTGTTTTGTGGAGTGTGAAATTTTACATAAAGATGCTAATTGTAACAACTTCTTTCTTGGCTACTTACGGGTTTCAAATGTGTTGAATGAAACATATTGCCCAGGGTACACACGCCTGATGAAATACAAGTGATGGATGCAAACTGCATGTCCATTCAAATTCCATTTGATTTCGGGTCATTCAGGTATTGTTTTTATCTGGTTAGTCTCCAGATTTCCATGGCAACTGACTGGTATTTAGAGACTCTTCTGTAAATAAATATATTGGTAAATGAGTTTAAAAAGAAAACTTATGTTTGGTAGCTTACCAGCAAGGATGGATTCTTCATGATGACCATATTTTACTATTTTTAACTCCTTCCCTCTCCCAGATCCCATCCTTTAAATAAAAACATCACCTCTAATCTTCAATAATCTAGTTGTGTATTTCAGCAGCTTCAAAAGGTACTGATCCAGTAATTTAATCAGTGTTGTGTAATTGCTTTTTGTGGTGAGATAGTTTTCTTCATTCAGAAAGAAATTAAATTGGTTGTAGCTTTGAATTATGAAATGAAGTTGGTTTAAAAAAAAAAAAGGAAGGTGGCCTGCAAGCCATTACCCAGCACCTCTCAGAGCTGTCTGATCTGGGACTTCTGTTACAAAATTCCCATTACATGACATGGAAGACAGAACTTGTCAAAATTAATGTTAATAGAATGAATATAAATCAATTGCTACAAGATTTTAAAATAAATATGACAACTCTCCTTACAGTACTGGTTATTCTTAACAGCAGGAGAACTTGTTGAAGCATCTTAACTAAACTGGGGGGTGGGGGAGGAAATCTACCCGCAGTACAAAATGGATGTGATGTTGCCATCAGTCCTGATGGTGAAGGTGTCACTTCATGAAGTTCTGCAACCAGCAAGTACAGAAATTGCATGTGATTTTTTTTCCAAACCCTTCTTGTTTTGTTCCCACATGCTTCAGGCAAACAGTGAGCAGAATTCTTTTAAACTGAAAAGTATGAATGCCTACAAGGTACAAATGCACGAAATTTACTTCTAGGTGCCAGTTACAGAAAAGTATCTTCCCATTCCTGTGTGGCTTCAGGAGTTCTGCCAGGGCAGAATAATTCTGGAAGCAACTTTAAAACTCTTGTATTTCACCTGTGGTATTTGCCATCTTTTTTTTTGGCGAAGGCTGAAGATCCTGACTCTGCTTTATCTTTCAGGTCTTTACATAGGAAACTTGTACGTGTATAATCTGGTAAGGTTACCTCACCCACAGAATTGTTTGGTTAACTTTTGGCACAAGGGAAAGTGTGGTTTGCTTTGAGGCTCTCACAGCATGAAGTGATGCCCAGTTCCAGTGTGGTAAGTCACATTTGGTAAGTATATTTTGATAGCATATAAAGTATTTACTAAAAATACATTTTTAACTGTGCTCATTCGCTTTTGCTTGAAAGCCCCAGTCTAGGGAACTAAGAAGGTGCAGAGCTAAATTGTGTGGCACATCTCAGGGCTGGAGCGCCTCTGAGGAGAGGGGGGAAAAGTAACTTCAGCTTCCAGTCAGGCAACAAAGGAAAGTAAGTAATGGGAGAGAGAGGACACGCCTGAGATGTCTGGCATAGACTGATGTGGTGGCTGTATGTGTGCACATACAGGCCCTGCATCTATCTTATCTTCTCAAGCACTGATACCAAAGAGACGTAAGCTCACTTGGCTGAGGTGATCACTTCATGTTTTGCACTATTCACAACAGATCTGGGGGTAAAACACCCTTGCTCTGTGTTCACCCTGCTTATTCTGCCTCATTAGTTGGAAGCGCACTCATGATGGGAGGCAAGCTTAGGAACATTTTCCTTCTCTGTAAGCTGACTTTCTCTTTGGAGTTAGTTGTGGTTGTTGGTTTTTTTCCCCTGTCAATGTTTTTGATGCAGCACATTTCCCACCCCCCTACCTTTTTAAAAAAATTTGCTTATGGTGAGCCAAAGCTTCTCTATACTCCTTACTTGACATCTGTTGGCGAGCTGTAACCATGGACTTAAGATGTATGCACTTTAAAAAGGTCAGCTGTACAAAGTTAAATCTTTATTTCTGAATTCTTACAGTAAAATGATCCAGTGGAGTATTCAGAAATGCAGTCCACGGCAAGGATCTAAGTACAGAGACATAAAAATAATCTCAGGAAATCAGTGGGTCCTTTTCAGTCCTCCTTTACCTTCAAAAAACCAAGGGGAAGCTAGCAAGCACTATTTGCCAATAAAATTAGGTGGTCGTTTCTCCCTGAAGGCAGCCATCCCTTCCTGGCGGTCTCTTGTGGGAATGTTCTGCATTTAAAAAAAAACACACAAGAAAATGGCGTGCTTTCTGTTGACAAGTCTGATGTGTTGGGTTTTTTTTAAGTACTAATTTAGCAGTAGTGGTCTAAGACTGCTTTTCTTTAAACAATACATGAAGTCTCACCTTCCATGTTTTGCAATTAGGAAAATAGAGAGATGCGGTTGTAGTGTAAATCACCAGCAGAGCATGAGACAGACCACAGAACTATACAGGAAGACAATTTTTCCATAAATTTAATACTTTACTATCTTGAAATACACTGAGAAGCACAGCAGTTGGACTGTTCTGTTAGCTGAGAAAGGTGCATGGTCTCAAAACTTGACAGAATTACTACAGGGGAAATCTGTTTCTTACTTGGTTGAAACTAAAACCATTTGTAAAGTTCATCCTATAATTAATATATCGTTGAAACTAAGAAGATAGAATTACTTTAGGGAGAAGAGTATTTAAGGAAGGACTTTGGTCCCAGGCAGGCTGAGAGAGGCAGCTACACATGACACTATTGTTCTGAAACACCCCGGGAACTGCACTCTATCTCTCAAAGCTTTAGATTTAACTGTGTTCCTTATAGAGAAGGAAATACAAGAGGACGCTGTGAATAACTGGCTTTAGAAAATGTACAGTTTTTCCTTTCAGGAATGTATTCCAAAGGTGACCTACCTGGGCATAACACATCCCCTCGATAGCCATCCCTGATGCAATGTCAACCTGGGGATGAGAGGAAAGGACTGAGATTTGGCAGAAGCATAGCTCGCAAACCTACTTCATAGCCCTCAAATCAGTCAAAATGCACTTGCAGTGAGAGCCCTTCACCCCTCTGTTAGAACTACAGTGCTCGCATCTGTAGAAAAAAATAAATCCTGCTGTCTTTAAAGAAAATCTTTTAAAACCATTTCAGGGGTTTTAATACCTTGCCTAAACAAGGATTATAACTCATCTGTTCTAAACATTTTTACTGTAGTAGTTTGTAAGAGCTGCCTCTCTGCTTCACTCACTTGAGTATTTTTTTAAAAATAAATTACCTCCATTCCTCTGTTTATTGCCAGTTTTCCCATTTTCACAGCAAATGGAGCCTTTATTTAAAAAAAACACAACAAACATTTAAAAATAAAGCCACACCAGTTCATAATAGTGTAGTTACATTGTTATCCTAGCTCCAAATGACCTTTTAGTCTATAGACATTTGCAGAAATAATAAGTATTTGGGATTATCAACAGTTAATACATGTAGATGGTGCAAGGTTTCAGTGTCCTGTGGGTCTGCTTAACCACAGCCAGGAGGCAAAACTGTCCTATGGGTTAAGCAGCTGGATGTTAACACTTGTTCCTACAGAATTTGCATTTACAAAAAAGAAAGATTTCAGAGACTTAAAAGTTAGGAACCAAGGCTTTAAAATTTCATAGAAATAAATTTCACTTGTTTGCTCTCTGAAGGGAAGCAGAAATGCCTCTTTACACTGACCACGTGAGTAATGCACCTACCTGAGGAAGGATTTCTTTGGCCAAAGTTAATGCTCTCTGGTAAGCTCCATCTCCCTCGTTGTTTTGTGGCACTGTGTGATTGACTAATCCCATTGAGAAGGCTTGTTGTCCATCGATCTGTCTGCCGGTGAAAATGAGTTCCTTTGCAAGGCCTACTCCAACACATCGGGGCAGGCGCTGTGTTCCACCTTATGACAACAGCAAAAACACTGTTTTCCATTTCTGAGAAATGCCAAACACCACAACAGTAGTTTGTCTCCTTATATAACAAAGAAGTTTGAAAAATAAAGGGATCGTGTGTTTAATAACTACTAACTGAGTTATGTCAACAGGGCATCTGAAAGGCTTCAGCGTCTCTTGAAATATTTTGCTAGACAGGAGAAGGCATAAAGGGACTTTCCTAAATTCATAGCATGCCCAAGACAGGACTTGGAACATAACTTGATTCATAGATCTCTTGGGTCACTGTAAGATGCTAGTTCTAGTTTACATTCAAAAGTGCTCTAATGGCAAAATATTTACTATACAGCTGAGAAAGTAAGAGACTGTGGATTTAATGAAGGTTACCTGCTCCAGGAAGAAGCCCTCTTGTGGTCTCAATAAGGCCCATTTTAGCTGATGAAGCTATTAAAAAGTAAATATGGGGTTTAGTTACTTTTTGATCTGTGTAACTACGTATTTTCCATACTAACTGATTAATAAGAGTTTGTTATTGAACTGGAACTCCATTTCTCCAGGTAGCTAGAAAGTCTGAATACTACAGTGCTGAATCAATGTCCATCTCAAGTCTGATGAGGGATGTGTAGTATGGCTGCTTACCCCTAACAGAGCAAACTTATCTAGAAAAGTGAACTTTGGGTCCATACTACATGAAATGTAATAGATGAAGAAATGGAAACAGTGGAAGGAAGTCTTCTAGTCCAACTAGTGATTTAAGTAGGAAGGTTAGATCTAGCCAGAGCACTGATCCAATATTACATGATAATAACTGTTTAATTCTATCAACAAATAGTTTTCTGAAGGAATCCTAATCTTGTCTAAAAATAGGCTTTACTTTTTAAGCAAGGAGTCTGCTTTCCCAATAGTAAGTAAATGTGACAATTTCTGGACAAATCTGCTCATTTCCTAAACTTGTTCCTCTCTTGGCCTACTGGATTCCATTAACAGCCAGCTATCGTGTGTGTAAGTTCTCTTTATAGTCACCAATTACATGAAGAATTCTGTATTAAGAGCACCCAAACCTGCTACTCGAAGGTCACAAGCTAACGCCAGTTCTAGTCCACCACCCAGTGCGTAGCCATCTATTGCAGCAATTGTGGGTACAGGCAGGGCAGCTAGAGGAGACAACACAGATTATAGAGTTTTGTTCCAAAAGATCTGTTCCACTCACTTCTGGAATTTAAATGCTTAAATTCTAAAGCCATTAATAGTTCTCAAATTCAAAATTGCTCAAGAATCCATTTTCTTTCGCCACAAACTTTCTGTCTCTAAACAGCAGAAACTGTCTTTTTGCACTTCTCCCTGCAAAACGTTCTTCTTGCACACAAAGGAGCATGCAAAGTACGGCAACACAAAACAGGGTCAATTGTCTCCTTGCAAATGTGTGATGTGACTGTGCAGCTGTTGCAGTGAAACAGTGAAAACAAAGACACCACCCCTAGTCACTGTGACAAGGACTGCCTTTTCTGGTGCTTTCGTTAGCCCAGGCTCCTGAACTTGGTAAATACTGTTGTCACCTCATAGCTGAGGAACCTGAAGGACCTGGATATTAGCTGCTTGATAAGATACCTTTCGAAATACTCGGGGAGCTGGAAGCAGAATTCACACACGTGCTAGTTCTGTGCTGTACCTACTCCCCACACCCCTGTGACTGCTTCTGTGGTTTGTCATTCTCTCTACGTTGTTGTTTGTTTTTTAATGACTGTAATTCTGATTGGTATTTTAGTCGAATTTCACTTTGGTATTATTCTCGAGTGAGAGCAGAATAACTCATGAATAAGGAAAGAAAATAAATTGCAGAAGTCCATATTCTTTTGGGAAAAAAAAATAAATAATAATTTACCTATTTCATCCATAAGATTTCTCAGCCTTTTAACAAAGTGTGCAACTTCTGCATCATCCATCTTTGCACGTTCCTTTAAGTCTGCGCCTAAATTACAAGAGAAAAGTGTCAGAATCCAGGAACAGGGAAAAGACCTGCATTCCCTCCTGCTCCTCTCAGAGGACAGACCATTTCATATGTCTTGAAACAGTGTTCTGGTTAAATAAGGTCAGTGGAAGCTGGAGTGTGGACATTTGGGCTGGAGCAGTGGCTAGGGTGCTCCTCTATGCTCTTTGAACAGATTTCACGGTGAAGCGCTGATCACTGTATGTAAGCATGATAACCCATAGAACTGGAAGCCAAGGACTCTGATAGGAACGTGTGCCTGAAGGTGGTTATAAATGGAAAACAAATAGTAGCACCATGCAGCCTGTGCGGCTCAGCCCATTGCACACATCTTCATCAGTGAAGCCCAGAGGCAGACAGGCAAAAGAGAGAAAAGTGTGTTTGTTATTTGCTACACAATAGCCAGCCCCTTTTTCTTTCAGCAGGCACTTCCAACTGCTTTTCTGCACGATCTGACCAGCACACAGCCCTAAGAGCCACCACATTCTTTTAACAATATTTTGCAGAGCCCTTGTTACTTACCAGCACAAAATACACCTTTCACCTCGCTCTTGAACACCACCACACGAACCTTCTCATCAAAGCGCAGTTGTTCCAGAGCGCTGAACAGCTATGAGGGAGGGAGTACAAAAAAAAAAAAACAAGAGAAGAAAAACTTTTAAGCGTATGGGTGAATATACCTAAATTATAGCAAGCTCCTAATCTATGATAAAAGTTTTTTTTTTTTCCCTGCAGGTGCCAGGAATTTCCTGGAACTCACATACGTGGAGCCAGCAGGATCCTTCCACGACAGCCTCAGAATGACATGTTTCCCCATCTCTTTTTTCCTTCCGTTCAGAGGTGAACCTTTGCTGCACCTTAAACTCCCTTTCCTGTCCAGGCATGAGCCAGACTTCCTCTAGAATGCATCAACCTTAAACAGATCATCTGCTAACATCTGACAATGAGTATGTTTTTGTTGTAATTATGCAAGTGAGGGCATTAACTTGCATCTGAGTTAGCTAACTTAGATAACTCCAGTATCTCTGTCCAGTTGGCGTCTGAGGTTGCTGCAGTATAGGCCTATCACCATCTCCTTTTCTTCAGGCTGACCTGCCTTGCCCCAATACAGTATCCCACTGACCTTCAGCAAGAGACAAAGTTTTTGTGTCAAGATTTCCCATAACTACTCTTACTGCATTTAGTTATTAATGATTCCAAACACGATTACAGGCCAGGCCCATACTCACTTCATTTACAAATACTTTTCCCAATGAATTTCTCGCGTGGGGTCGGTTCATTAGGATTTCAGCAATACCTTAGTAATAGGAGACAATTTCAGTTACACTTCATTTAATTTTCTGACACGGTAATTCAACTGGGAACAATATCTGCATACGCTGCATCCTTTCTTTCCTGAAAATGCATATAAAGTATATTCTAAAACAATCAGTTATTTTAAAAGTGAAGGTGGTAGACCATGTCTATGAAACCCAGTTATGGAGGAAACCTGTAAAACTCAGTAGCACTGTGAATAATACAGCTAAGTAGATTTTAAAAAAATGAACATAGCATCTAAGAATATATGTTAGAATCACCGCAGGAACGGGCAAAACTCCCAAACCCCAAGTGATCCATCTTAGGTTACTTAATTCTGTTTTACTGTACAGTTGTATTGTGTTCAAGGGTACTCCTTAATGAAGAAACACATCCTCCTGGGATTGCTGTTTGCAGAAGAGCACAAGCTGGTCACTCTCAGTTTGCGTTCCAAAACGGTTTTGAAGTTGCAGCTCCATTTAATTTAAAGTTAATGAGCTCATCAGTGGAAAGGAATTTGCTCGAAGTTCCCAAGTCCAAGCAGAAAAATAAGACCACAACATCTACCTACTTCTCCCTTGCACTTGTTTTTGTCAGCTACTATCTCATGATTTCTGTATGCTTTAGAGAGAAAAAACATGCCTCCTGCTTCCTTGAGTGGTTGGGCACTGGAACAGGCTGCCCAGGGAGGTGGTGGAGTCACCATCCCTGAAGGTGTTTAAAAAACGAGATGTAGCACTTGAGGCTATGGCCTAGTGGCTAGAGAGATGTTAGGATGAAGGTTGGACTTGATGATCCTGGTGGTCCTTTCCAGCCATAATTACTCTGTGATTCTTGGCTGGACTTGTGCTCACTTCACAGGCCTTAACATGGGAAGATGCTGCTGCTGTAGGTGCACAGATGCACCTTCCATCTGTCATGCTTGATCCTTCTGCCCTGCTTGAAGGCCTCTGTCTGCCTGTGCCAGTGGCCAGGTAGTAACCAAGAGATGTGTCACCAAGGAGCAAAGACACAGGTAACAGCAGGCACCAGCACACAACGGAAATTCACAATTCACGTTAATGTAAAGAGCAAAGCAGCCACCAACTGTTGCCGGGTGCCCGGGCGGTGCTGCAGGGACGGCTCGGGGGTTTCCGGGGCACAGCACGGCCCGCGCTCCAGGGGGCTGAGGACACGGGCGGCCCCACTCACGTCAGGCCGGGAGCCGGGGACTTTTCACCAGGAACTGGGAAAACCAGGTAGATCAACGTGCCTCCGCCTGCAGCGCCACACAACCGGCTCTGATGCCAGGGCAGCTCCGCGGAGCCCTCGGGAGCACCGGGGCCTACACCCG